>CAXKVX010000373.1:0-84154 GCA_964058865.1 Eleocharis quinqueflora
TGAACATGTAAAACAATAACTAATTCTGAATGTTACCTGAACATATGTTTCCAACAGACTCCTGAATTATTTTGTCATCTTTGTTGACAGAAGGTTCAGTACCTGTCCCTGCACCTGACCTGAAACCAGGGATATAAAATCAGGCAAAAGAAATGAAACTCATAAAAAGACAAAGATAACTATTTATCCCTAAACAGAGTGCAAGTATTGCAGTGTACATCTGCCAACTATTATATTATACTTTTATGTGATTCATGTAACTATTGTGGTGAGAAAATGACGTTGCCCATAAGTATACAAATAGTTACCCATTTTAATGTCCTTCAACTTGTTCTAAATTACTTTTTATTTGCTTATATTTAATTGTGGTATTCAACAGGCTTGGTAAATAAAACTGATATGAAAAATGGGAAAGAAAAATACAGAAATGCAAAACAGATATTGTAGTACCAATTATGTGATCGATCTAGCTAGGCTTGGTATACTTCAATCAAGTTATCTTTTGCAACACAGATATTGAAAGACACTAGACTCACATATTGGTACTAAAGCGAATGTAAAAAGTAAATGTTATAGAAGATACTGCATTAAATTGACAGTCTCTCTAAATGGTGGTCCTAAAATATGAAATAGCAAACTATGCAACAATTCAGTATAAAACATAAATGATGGGCATGCACTATGTACCAAAAGAAAAACCAAACAGATAAATATGGGTCTATTGAAAATTAAAAAGTCCAGTATGAGTTCCATTGCAAGTTCGAATTGGAATCATGTATAAGTTGGTAAACCCTGATTGCTGGCACTGACACAGTGACATACAATATTTGGTGCCAAGTGAAACAAGTCATAATGACATATAATTGTTTAGATCAGTTAAAGACACAAATATTACCCTATACTGCACTCTGATAAATAAATTTTCAATAAACCAAATTTTAGTTTGGATTCCTTTCAATAACTTCCATTAAACAATAATATAGCCAAATAAATTTTATTGTAGGATAGACCTGCATTAAATAAAATGATAGTAGCTACCTACTGTAAAACCGACCCTTTATTAAGTTGCAACTCGCATCAAACTATTTTATCAGCTTGCTCATGAATAAACATGGGTTATGATATATCAGTTCAAGATATCAAATGCCAGATGTTATTTCCCAAGCATGTTAAAATAAACGACCGATCACTTTCCTATATGAATAAAGATACTCCGCCCCCAACTCTGCCCCTGAGATGCCCCAAAAAGAACAGCCCCCCCTAAAGTCAAAGCGTGGGACCCGCGCGGGACCTGCGCGTCAGTATAAGCAGGGGAAATGAGGGGGCAGGAACGGGGGCACTGTATCGGCACTCTTCCTATATATGTACTATCACTTCCAACATATTGATGCTAAGTTAACATTTTATCATACATTGGTCCTCATGAATTAAGTCATGCAGTGAACAGGTCTGCTCCAAAAGGTCAGTACATGCTATTTCACACAAAAAAAAAAGAAAAGGAAAAAAGAACTGGAAAATCATATTGTTACCTCTTCACAGGCACCAGTGTGCTAATATATGGGACAAAGCCACGGTTGTAAGCTGGCTCCTCAAAACTGCATACTTGCTGACCTTTCATGTCCCTAAGCACCAACCCTCTTCCATTATTATTCTCCTCCCAAAACACCAATTTGGCCAACCCCTGGGACCGAATTGGCATGACATCCGCACCATGTAGCCAAAAGTCTGCCATCTCCTTCCAAGATGGGTTTTCCCCATTGTTTGCTGCCGTAGTGCTTACCACGATTTGTTTTAAGTCTGTTTGTGATGTGACACTCAGCTGCCCATCCATCTCGCCAAGCTCCCACCAGACCTCCCCCATTTTATAGTGAGGCCTCTGCATGGTGCTCAATCTGTCTTTCCCTGGATCGTAACTGTTATGAATTAAGGAAATATTATGGTCAATTTTGGTTTTACCAAGTGTCACTTCTTTGGAAACTAATTAAGTATTAAAAGATATGCAGACATGCACAAATATGATTGCGATTGTGCGAACATGGAGCTTTGATTTGAAATTATGTTTCACTAAATATTTTGAAATAAAAGATGAGAAGTATTTCCCAATATGGGAGTGGCTATGCATTTGCTGCTGTACATGATAAAATCGGAGTATTCAGATATAAACATGCCATTATGGCAATTTTGATGCAAGATGCTGTCTTATGACAAGCAGCAATCTCTAGTCTTATAGTTACTCTGATGGCAACTTACAATCTTGCATAATGAGGTCAAATACAAAAATATTATTAATTTTACACAACTTGAGCAAAAAGAATGCTGTCTTCAGCCACTAAGTGTAACTCCTAAAACTAAAATAAAAGTTACCAGAATAATTACCTGAGAATAGAGTTAAAGGTTGTGCGCCAATAAGCCACTGCACCAACAGCTGTGCCTGATCCAGCCACAATATTCTCCACTTGATCACAAATCTCGCTCGACCCAGTCCATGCCCATTTATCTGATGAAAAGGTCATGAAGGAAAACACCCCTTCTATGATCGGATATGCACACACCACCCGGTAATCGCCACTAAAATTGTACACTGACGGCTCTTCAAAAACAATCACCACAGCTACCGCATTAGTATCATAATTGTCTAGAGTTGGCGCCGGGACCGGCAGATCAACCCATTCCTTGGTTGTCGGGTTGGTGACATAAAACTTAAAAGTATCTAGCCCTCTGACACACAACAAGCCTCGTGTTGACGCCTTAATGCTCACAGGTTCAGGAAGATATGACAAGCTCGGATCGGGTAGGTTGGTCAAAGGGGCATCAAAAGAGAGATAGCATATGTCGTCCCAATTGTGATAAAAAACGCCCGAGAGTGCCTTGGGATGCAAGAAATGCGAGTGCACCATGAACTGGCTCGAGATCAGATTGTTGAAATTAGGCGACACCGATTTGAAACGCAAGAGCGTCCTAGCAGGGAGGCGTGGGAATACCAGATGCGCAATTCGGTTGATCCTCTCCAGTTTGGGATTCGCGACTGGAACCACGAAATCATCATCTGCCATTTCAGGTGCGTAGGTACTGGAGTCGTCAGAGTAGAAACCCTCGTCCTCGTCATGGTCGTAGTCGCTTCCCTCATTGGACAGATCCTTTTCGTCGGACGAAGAGAGAGCGATGATGAGGTCGGAGGGATCTCTTGAAAAGGAAACCGTAATCTCCTCGTCGTTAGAGAGGTTTTGATCGTCGAGAACAACCCAGTCATCCATGGTGATCTATTCTATTCGCTGTTCGATTATTCTATGGTGTGAACTGTGAAGAAGAAAGCTTCTCTTGGAGTCTTTTTCTTCTTTTCTTGATTATCTTTTTCTTTCTTCGTTTGTGACTTGTTGGTTCTCCTCTTGGATTGTTGGATTTGATTCGAATGGGATTGTCGTTTATTATACCTACGATTCAACGGTAGAGATCCTAAATATTATGACGAAATAACAAGAGAGAATTAAAACAGTAAAATTGTTAAATTGCAACTACAAATTACCTATTTAGCAAAATGTCATCAAAATTCATATCATATTTTAATTATATCACTATCACTATTTAACATCAATTAAAAAATATCATTTTTTTCTAAATAACGAAATTACCTCTGTCAGTTTCGGAATCGTATCCGCTGCTCTTATTTAGCAAGAGCAGAATCCTGCTTTCCTGATCTGGACCGTTAAATTTTCAGATCTAAAACTTATAAAATATATAGTCCCTTGATTTTCATCTGTGGGCGATTCGATCAAAATTGAACGGTCGAAATGTAAGAGAGCAGGATGCTGCTCTTATAAAAAAAAAGCAGCAGATACGGATCCGTCAGTTTCATCCCCAACTCTCCTCCCTCTTCCGATCACCCTTTTTGAGAAGGAGCTTAAACGCAGATGGTATTACACCTTTATTTCCAGGAGAAAATGCCGGTCGTCGAGCCTGATCGACTCGACTGGAATAAACCCCCTTTGACCTCGGTAGACTTTACCTTTCTCTGACACAAAGTAAGAAACCCACTTTTTCCCACCTCGGTGTACTGCGCTAGACCACAGAATCACAGTTTAGAATTGAACAGGTGTCCAGGAGCTTTTTCTGAGCACGAGGCATTAAGTTCTTTATTTTCAGATGTCTTCTCTGAAAGCATGCGGATCAGGGACTACATCTGAACTACTACGTTTAGAATTTAGATATAGTTTTGTTGTTCTTTCAGAAAGTGTGTAGTTAGAGCTGATGGTTAGAACAGAACTTCTTTTTAAGATCTCTTCCTCTTAGGCTGTACTGCACAGAAAGTTAGCGAGGAAGGATTGGGGATGGGATGCAATGGGTGGCAAATTCGTTTGCTTCTTTTATCTTTCTCTTTCATAAAATACGGACTAGAAAAGATTGGGGAGGAAACTGACAGGGAAATTTCGTTTCACTGTTTCGTTGTGACATTGAGAAAATTTTCTCAAATAATAAATAAGTCATCGGGCGCAAGTTAGTCAAGTCACCTTTAAGTGGGTTAGGAACTCGATCAAATGCAATTTAACCTGGTGTAGTTTCTGTGAATGAGTGTTTAAAAGTTTAAATATCTGATAGATATGTTGGTTATGACCCGCATGCAGAGAGATCGTGCTGTAATGTAATACAGTGAAGTTCACATAAGATCAACGAAGTTTATTCGATCGCAGTTTTAAATTTAAAAGGCGGATCACTAAAAAAAGTTTTCTGCATTCCCAATAAAACCTATTACACTTCTCTTAAATCAATTAATTTCACTTTGATCCCAAAAAACTAGGAGGTGCTAAACATGTTGTGTTCGGACTATATACTTAATTAAATGTTTGAAATAATAAATTTAAGAAGCAAACGTAGAGCAAATAATCTAGTAGTAGTAAATAATTAGAATAATTTTAATGAAATAATGAGTTCAATCTTTGTAAGCGCAAAGAAAATGGAACTCGACAAAACTTGAATAACTATTATATAGATCAATTTGTCTAAAGAATTGCATTTTCAATTGATTGACTTGAAGAATTCAAGCATTTCAATGAGCCCCGTTGGACTTAAAATAAAGGATTAAAATACATCTTCCTACACATGCTCATTCAATGTTATTTTATTTCAACATTATTAATATTTCAATTTCAAATGTAGTACGGATTAAGTAGTTGGTTCTAAATTGCAAATGTAGTACGGATTTCAATTTTTTTCTCCTCTTATTAGTACTCTCTCCTCTCCTTTTTACTTTCTTTTTTCTTCTTTTCACTTTTCATCTTTTACTTGTCTTCAATTTTGTATATATCTTTTCTATTTTACAGATCACCACTGTGATCGCGGTAATAAAATTTGGAGGCTAGACCTCCATCTTTTTCGTCAAAAAATATTTCAATTTCAAATGCAGCTTTAAAGTCTGACAAATATTAAATATTATGTCCACAATTCAAATTTGCACCCTGTTTCAAGAATGCAGAGAAGAGTTTAATTTGGAATAACATATCTTTACAAAGAAATTTCACGAAGTATTATACTTTGAAATTTACTATTGTGAAATGTGCCCAAAATATACACATAATTGAACTTGCTTTATACTCTGATTATAACCCCAGGAAAACTAACTGACGCAAATCTAGAAGGAAATGAATTCAAGTCAGATTCCGATTGTGATTTCAGACTGGTTTGATTGATCTGTCCGAAATTTATCTCGAGTTATCTAAATTATTTTTTTATTTTCTGTCTTTATTTTCTTAGTAATTATTTTTTATCTCGAGTTATCTAAATTTATTTACCGAATTATCATATATTTACTTTTCTTAGTTGCAGTTATTTATTACTTTGAGACCAATGCATTTGTCGCCTAAATAAGGGACCTCTTGTCATTTGTAAGAATGATCTTCTGTTTAATGATATTTTCAATATGTTAAGAATTCTAAGAACTTTGTGTTTTACTATTTAGCATGTTACTTTTTTTTCTCTTTATATCATTTATTGCAGTTCATCCTCGCAGAGTTGTGATTTGGTACCGAGATGCGTCAAGTGGTATTAGAGCGAGGTTCAACAACCAACTTCCCGCTTGCGTGAAGTTGTATCTCCGACAACCGCCAATCATTCACCACCATCTTTATCAAAATTTGACCCTTTTCTGAAACCTCACCATGATAGCTCTGAACGTTCAAGCAATTCTTGATGAGATGCAACAAACCTGTTAACAAGCACGACTAACACATCAACAATCCTTACGAAGACTCAAAGAATTTATTGTGTTTTTCACGTACCTCGCAACCAAGACCTAAATCGAGCCAATCATCCAGTTCGTGTGCAGAACTAGGATTGGTCTGATGGTCTTCGAGTTGAACTACATTCCTTTTGGGGAAATCATCAACCTGAGGAGAAAACATATAGCCAACTTTCGACGAGGTTTCCAAGTTCTCGAGTTCAACAAATGAGATTGTCGAGTTCTCGAATTCAACAAATGAGGTTCTTAAGTTCTCATGTTCGAAAGATAAGGTACCCGAGCTCTCTGATTTGAAGAGCGAGCATCCCGAGCACTCGAGCACAAACAACAAGGTTCTCGACTTTTCGAGTTCAAAATTCACTATTATCAAGTTTTCGGATTCAATAAGTGGAGTTCTTGAAATCGAAAGTTTTCCTCGAGAACTACAAGGAAGCAACGAGTTTGAGCAAGGACCCGAAGAAGAGAAAAATTTTTAGGAAGAAATTTACAAGGATAACCCCAAGTATGTTCTCAAGTACACCGAGAAAGCTTGAGAGAATGATTCCGAGGATGATCCCGAGCATATTTTTTAGTACACCGACGAAGTTTATGAGGTTGATTCTGAGGATATTTCCAATAGCATCGAGGAAAAGATATGTGAGTTTGATTCTGACTATCGTACCGAAGACTTTTGTCTATCCATTTTCCAATGTTTCTCGGTTTAGGGCATCCTCCTCGAGGTAGATGGGGTTGCTTAGCCGAGTTGTTACCTCGATTCTTGTTGGTAGAGGCAGCATCCTCTTCCCCTTGTGGGTATTCGCCGGCAAAGACAATAAAGTCTTGGAGAGTCTGAAACCTTGACTTATGTGCCTCAAAACGCAAATTACCCTTGAGTCGCCCTCGATGGATAGCTAGGACTGCCACTTTGTCATCATAGTCTTTTACTCCTTATGCTGCCTCAAAGAATCGATCTATGTACTGTCTGGTAGATTCGGATGAGCCCTGCTGGATGCTGAGGAGGCTATCACAGGATCGCTCCAACTTTTTGATCCCACCAAAGCGAGCAAGAAAAGATCGAGTCAGTTGATCAAAAGATGAAATAGATCGAAGTGGTAGAGAAGAGTACCATTCTCACGCGGGCCCCTCTAGGCAGGTTGGGAAGAGGTTACACATGATTGAGTCATCATATCTCATTAAGCGAAGGCGCTCTCTAAAGCTAATGACAAAAGCCTTCGGATCTCCAAATATGGAACGAGGTGAGCCGAACATTCCCATGTTGGGGATATCAGCAGTGGGCAAGATCGTGGTAGAATAAAGGGTCGAGATCGAGGGACTGTCATTCAAGAAATCGGCAGGAGATGGAGATTTCTGGACTTGCTGCTCAGGGTGTAGAGCTTTCGCCAAATTTGTTCTTCAAAGGATGAGGATGCCGAGTGTAGCCGGGGTATGTTACACACTGGTATTTGGGTAAATGGAGGCGGCCTCGAGTATTGTTGCAAGGATTGTGATGGAGGTTGGGGGAGGTGTACTGGTTGGGTGGATTGTGTATAGTTGTAATTTGATATTTGTGATGGTTCTTGGGTGGAGTGCCGAGGCAGAGGTAGCGATAGCATTTTGGACCCTAATGATGGCAGTGCGTAGGATGAGAGTGCTGATTTGCCTGACCCGGCGCCTCTCGAGTAGATGGAGGATCAGTAACTTTAATGTCTCCCGAGAGAGGGAGTATGTTTGGGGGATGATCTATGGGAATGTTTGGGAGTTGTGCCGACTCCAATGTGCTGAGGATTTCCAACACATAGATTGTGAGAGAATTAGAAGTTTGAGGAGAAGAGGTGGGTCAGATTATGCCGAGACTGACCACAAGTTGATCATCTCTTAAGGTCAGAGGGAAGGGGTTGTCATGGTAGGGAGATGGAGATTCGAGCTCTAAAAGCCTGAAACAGCTCTGAACGAAAGCACCAATGCTTCCGTCTCTAGTTAAGGCCGAGACGAGAAGATAAAATTGCGCAAAGATTAAGAAAATAATATATTCATATCTTGCCGAGCCAATAGCTGGGTGTAATACAAGCTGAAAGGCAAGAGAGAATACAGGAGAACAAGAAGAGCAATAAGTTTAGAGAGTTAAAAGAGGAAAGTATAATGGTTTAGCACTAATCTTCGCGTTTTTCTTTTTTCCATTCTTGTCTACTTATTTATAGGTCCAACGACCAAGGTGGAAGCTGGTCTTCAACTCTGACGAGTCACTCTGTCGATGTCGGGTCGTAATGAACCGCATTCCGCCATGTCCCCTTTAGTCTATACGGACCGATTGAAGTGAGATCCTATCAATATTCTTGATTTAAACATTTTAAATAATAAAATAAAGTAGCAAACGTAGCCGGTTTCTCGTCAAATTGATCAATTAAAATTCTGTTAAAATAAACCTTTTGCTAATCAAACAGCTCTGAACAAACGCACAAATACAAATAAAAGTCCACAACTGAACGACTTAGACAAAGGATTATCTTTATGTAATGGACTTGGATATAGGATTAGATCTTCGACTGATTGATTTGAAGCATTCAAGTATCATAATGTCTGATATCGATGTAGAGATTAGTGATTAAAGACCAATGATTCAGCCTCTACAGAAAATGTCGTTGTGATTTTGAATTGCAATGACTCGTCAGAAATAGAATTGTACATGGAAATATATCTAATTTATTTCGTTAACAGAACCGACATAGAACTGAGGATGAACAACCCCTAAGCACGAACAAAATAAAACTCGACAGTTGGACTTGGATAACGATTCTATTGATCAACTTATTTAAAGGATTATATTTTCAATTGATTGACTTGAAGAATTCAAGCATTTTAGTGCCCTATTGGCCTTGATTCCTTGAATAAAGGATTAAACACATCTTCCTACACAAGCTCAATCAATGTTATTTCATTTCAATTTTTTTCTGGATATGATAGAGATTCCCGATAACTCTAACATTCTAACTAAATACATCTTATATTCTTATGTATTTAACAGACCAATTTATGTGCTCATGTAGAATTCAATCCAGAAGTTTATTAAAATCATTCTAATTACCTACCATTTGCTTTATTTCAACATTATTAATACTTCAATATTAAATGCTAGCTTCATAGTCTGACAAATATTATACCTTCCAGGAAACTGCCAAATATTTGAACCCTTCCCTTCCCGTGGGAATTCTGGTTGCCCGAACAGAGCCTTAAAATTTGAAATTTACAATTTTGAAATATTGCCAGAAAAATATATTAAATTAGGTACTCCGATAGAATTAAAACCCCACGGAAAGTCGAAACCAACTTTTTGTGCACTTCTGTTAATTGCAGCCATGAGTCTGAATTGTTTATAAAGAATCTTTATAAAGCTAAAAACAAATCAACAATTTGCACAAAAACAACTGACGATGAATAAAACATATCAATAATTCCAGACCGAATCTAACGGAGCATACAGTTCAAAGAGAATAAATGAAAAATAAGCTCACAGCTTCCATAGTTAATCTTTTCAACTGACAACATTGCTCAATGTACAAAAACTTCTCGCAAATTCTTTAGCAGGTCCAATGGAATACACTACAACTAACTTACCAGCAGAAATCAACTTTGTCTTACGTTTCTCGCTTCCTTTTATGTGAGGCTCCATTACTGTTCACTTCATCTTCATTGGTCACACCATTATCAATTACTCCAGCCTCATCCTCATCCTGGTACCACAAAAGATTAACATTTAGAAAAAGCACATCATTTGTAGGATAATATGTACCAGCTGATACAACACTGATACTGGTTTTACATAGCCAACTTTCAGCCCACTTTAAATAATTGTTGGCTTGTTGCTTTTTTTCCATTACTAATAAAAGTATAAAACTATCAGCTAATTGATACTGGAATTGTCCCAAATCAGTGCTTTTCATCACATTCTCGGTATATACCTCACACACCCTACCAATTCAAACTGGTTTAGCTAACTATATTCTATTACCTGTACCCCTGTATTGAACCAGCACCAGATAACAAAGAACCACATGTCAATTTCTACTCCGGAACGCATCTGCATTTTGACTAATTTAAATTCTAACAATTAATATCAATTTTTTAGTAACCTCACAACCTCCAGTTCAGGCCAAGTACTAAGGGAGTTTGTATCTTCAAAAATAGCAAGGGATCAATTGGAGAGCTCCAGTGAAAGAACTAGGTTATTAAACCAGCATTTCCCAATTTACACTTAAACCTCACCTCAACATCATCTCCATCTTCGTCATCTTCTTCTTCACCATCTACACCTTCCGCATCTGCTTCATCATCTTCTTCATCCTCTACTTCTGCATCTTCTTCTCCCTCCTCCTCATGCATTTCTTCCTCTTCCTCTTCCTCTTCTTCTTCCTCTTCCTCATCAGACTCAGGCAGCTCGTTCCCATCCTTATCCACCTTATCCAGGAACTTCAAACTCGGCACGGCCTCAAACACCTTATCTCTATACCTCGTGACCTTTGTCACAGGACACTCATACAAATCCAGCGATTCGATCCCCTCCAAACCCTTCAGCACAGCCACCCCATCTATCGTCGCTATTCTATTGTTGGCCAAATCGAGGATTTTGAGACTCTTCAGCTCCGCACTGACAAGTGCATCGAGGCCGTTAGAGATACGGTTGTCCGAGAGGTTGAGGTAACGGAGGCTGGGGAAGGACGGGAAGTTGCGGAGGGAGGAGAGGCGACAGTTAGCAAGCGAAAGCGATTCTAGGGTTTTGGGGAGGAGGGAAAGCACTTCGGACGAAGGGAGAAAACCGTTGGATTTGATCGAGCCGTCTAGGTTTATCGAGATGGAAGAAGAAGGCGACTTTAGAGCCGATTGCATGGCTTTCTTCCATGCTTGATCCATCTCCGCCATTGATGCGCGAGCGAGAGAACTCGGTATATAGTATAACAACGGGAGATGGATGAAAGGGGGCTAAACCCTAACCCCTGGGGAGCACGGTTTCGTAAAATCTAGTGAGAAAAATTGTTTATTTTTTTTTTCTTGCTCGGCCGAGTCCTTACACGACTTGGATCCTGATGGGCCCGGCCCGTTGAGATTTATTGCGTAGCTACCAAGGCCCGTACAAAGTTCCACTTTATTTATTTCTGAAAAAGTAACAGTGTGTAGCTTTGTAAAAAGAGAAGGATTGAATGCCTATGATTTTGGTGACTATGAAATTAAATTTTAATTAAATATTTTTAAATTATTAAATATTAAATTCAATTGATTGAATATTTCATATATACGTGTAAAAAAAATATTGCATCATTTCAATTTTATTTCAATAGTTATCAAGAGCTAACAAAATCAAAGGTCCAAATTAGACGATTTACTCGTCTCCCTTGATGGCCATTAAAATGAAGTTCAAACTTTACCACTTTTTATAGACATGTATTTAAGATGATTTAAAATACATCTAACGGTTTATATTTCAAAATATAAATTCAAAAAAAAAAATAGGCATGACGGACACTGATGGGCATGGGCATTGGATCCTTCCTCTTGTAAAAAATACCGGGCTTGTTAGTTTCTGAAGTTGATAAATTGATGCGAGGTCAGGTCAGGTGTTATGTTGTTACGTTTTGCGGGAGCATATGGGACCAGTATTCTCCGGTGAACCTTTTTTGCATCAGAAGGTGCGCTCTTATTAGGATCGTTGGATTAAAATTAGACGCTCGATCGTTCATGATATGATTCATTGTTAAATCAGGAATGTATGTAGATCGGATGTTCCAGACAAAATTTGCATCTCTCTGATGCAAAAAAAAGTGCATCAGAGGATACTGTTCCGAGCGTATATGATTCACAAAGCATGTTGCTCAGGCCGAAGAGACTACATGAGACAACTTTTGGGTTGCTTTTCTGGTAATTGGCGACAATGGCGAGTTGGCACTACAACTTATTCACGTTAAATTGTTAAAGCTAGACTGATCGGATCTCAAAGTAATTGTGTAGCGATTTAACACATAAAGGAAACCCCAAGTAAAATAATCTAATAAAGCGGTGTAAGATGATAGTAGGAGATACCAATACAAGTTGAGAGATGAGAGATTATTACAAAAGCGAGAGGAGGGTATTGGAGTTTTGACTGTTCAAACTCGAATTTAGCTTAAGTGCAGAAATGACATAAAACAAAATTTTTACGTGTAACTTAAACCGAGGATTAAAAGGGGTATATCAGAAAAATCAAAAGAGAGTTCATTCTCAAGCGTTTCATTGCTAGGATCCTTTTAATCATTTACAGATATACTCCTTAGTTGATTTCCAAAACATTAATCTACTTACCAATTAAATAGGTTAATATAACATATTTATACCTTGTTTCTAATTCTGATGGGAATGCAGTCGAGCGAGTATAGCAACTATCAAAGATGATTCGTCTAGGAGTATCAAACGTCTAATACCTCGGTTATCCACCAGGACTAACCAGAGAGCAGTTTATTTCTTTTGCCAGAAATATCGTAAACCACATTATTCGCAAAACACTATTCACTGAGAAAAAGATTGACTTGCTTGTGTAGAAGAAGTCAAAAATTGGCTCCGCACTTTGTAAAGAACACTCATTTTAGGCCCGAAAGGAACATTTAGTTTCAGAAGACCCGTGGACATAGGGGAAGTGATTTGGGCAGCGTCCTATTTACTTTACGAACAGTGTAGCAATTGTCATTGACTAAACTGCCCTTGAGCATGGGCGATTTTTCCTTCAGTTGGCAGAACACTCCCAAAATACTCGATGCATCTTGAGCCTTAATTACTTGTATGTATCTCATCTGTTACAGCAATTAAAAAATGAATGTAATAAAAAAACTAAGAACTTGTCTAAGGAATTACATCTCAAAATAAAATAAAATAAAAGATACTAAGAACTCGAAAAAATATTTCTTCCACGAAGGTTATTATTCCAAGGCTTCATCTCATTTTAATCAGGTTATCTCACTTTGTTTCTGCATGAAAAGTAAAAATAAAAATTTGTATTTGTCATTCATAAAAAAATTTAAATTGAATCCATAAAAAAAAACAAATTTCAGACCAAGTAGATCAAATGAAGTTCTAATGCATTATTCATGTACTTAATTTTCTCAATCAGACAAGTATCCAATAAACTGAATAAAATAACCTCTTCAAGCATTCACAAATAGATACATTAAAATCATAATTATTGCAAAAGTTCAACAATTAGCAAAAAAAATAAATACACATTTGTTAACTTCATAAATTACAGTAGCATATAAATTAAGTAATGTACGTCATATTACATTTGTAACATTTTTTTTCCAATAACTAGAAAATCCTAAATTAAAAATGCAAATTTTCATTTAAACTCATCAGTTTTTTGTCATATAAATGGATCCTAACAATTATTAAACATATAACAAAGTTGATCATTTTGAGCACGGTTCATTCCACAGTGTTATGAGATTTAATAGTAAACATAGTAACTTCGCTTTTCATTTTAACTTCGCTTTTCAGACAACTGACCACTTCAACACAGCCTGAAACATAGTAAACATATATGTTCCCTTATTTCCTATTTATTATTATGTTTGGTGTATATGAGATTAAATAGTGCTAAGTTAAAAGTATACCAATTGCTCAGGATGTTGGTTGCACCATACCAGTATGGATCTGGTAAAAAAGAGGAACACACAAAAGTACTAGGATTAAACACGATCCAGATTACCAATACAATATCCAAAATAGTTAATCAAACCTATCTTGAATCTGGAAAGATGCTTGTAGAGACGTACCTAATAAACGAGGAATAGTATAGTGCTCTTGAAATTTGATGTCTGTAATTACATTAACTGCATAAGTTTCTTTTTAGTATAGCAGACCGTAATTGATAAGAATGCTTGTATCTTGACCAAAGAACAAGACTTTCTGGTCTTATTTCTTAGTAATTCAGGTGTAGAAGTACGATTTCACTTCTTTGAAGTTGTAAATTGCTTCTGTTAACACCTATACAAATCGAATTGAGAAAGAGCATTTCATTACCACATAACATAATTGCTTGATGGAGGACATTTCAAGCATAAACCAACAAACATCAAAATTCAATTAATACTTCTTAAAATGATTATTACATTAAAACACCACTAAATAGTCAAGTTACTTCCTCAAGACATTTAGTAATGAGCTTAACTATTATTTCTACCTTCCTTGAGCACCATTATTTTTTTTTTCTGTTAACCTGTTGCTCAGTGTTAAACTTCTCCAACATTCTCCAAGCAACAAGCCCAGTCCATTTTTTAGTGGTGGCTCCAGCTCGAACAACACAAAATTTGTGCTTTCTCCTTCTCGTGTTGCTCAATAGGGCCAAACTACAATCAACAATGAATGCATATGGTATAGAGTGCGCAATCAGGGAGATGAATGAGGTAGTTGAGAGAATATAGATTGAAGATGAAGGAGACAGTAGAGGGAAACGAGAGATTGAAGATGAAGAAGGGCGATGAAGAAGAAGGGTGTGAAGGAAGAGTGTTAGAAGGAGGAGTTTGATTAGAAACTTTGGTTCGTAGTCCTTCAAAATTCGACTGGAGCGAGTTGAAAAGCATGAGGGGCAGTTTAGACAATTGAAAGCTCTAAGCTGTTCGGAAAATAAATAGGACGCTGCCCAAAGCATCTCCCTGGACATAGGCCTAAGTTGATTGATAAGTAGAACCACGTTATATAGCGTGTTCTCTTGTTCTCGATTGCTCTCTCTTTACTCTCTCTCTCTCTGTCTCTTTCTTACTTTGCTCTTTGTTAATTTGTGATTTGCTCAATTACTTCTTGAAATTGCTTGCTCTATTACTTGGCTAGGTGATTAAGATCTAAAAGGTTTTTAGTTTAAAATTATTGATTGAAAACGCTTCCGCCTAGTGAGTTGACCTTAGTCTTGTGCTTTAAGTTCCAACCCTAATTCTAACAAACTCCACCTCAAATAAGACTCAATAATGACACATATAGATCCAAAGCAAGCCCAAATAGATGCATTGCTTCTTGCAATGATATTGGCTATAAGCTCGTGGGTGTTTTGGCATGAGATGTTTTTTGTCGTTGGATGATGATTCAGGTAAATACTTAACAGTACATTAATAACACAAACAGGCCCAAAAAAGACTCAAATAGACACATTGCTTCTTGCGATGATATTGACTATGAGCCGATGAATATTTTGGAATAAGGTATTTTGTGTTGTTTAATGATAATTCATTTCCGATTATGGGAACACTCAAAGAAATGCTATACAAGTACCTAAATTTACTAGAGAGAAAAGATTGAAACTATAAAATCGTGTTTTCACGACTCTATAAAACATGACTAAAGAAATAATTCTGTACTTTCAAAAGCAAATTTGCTAAAGAGAAAAGATTGCTACTATTAAGTCGTGTTTTCAAGTTTTTTTATAAAATATGACTTGATAAATAGTTATGTACTCTCGAAAGTAAACTAGTTATTTTATATACAGAAAAATGAAACTACGTACTGATAATGACATATTGAATATTTTTCCTCATTACCTTAAATTAGACTTGTTTTTATACAAATGAGAATTTGAATAATACATAATTAAAATGATAATGTTGAGAAATATAAAGTTAAATTTTGTCGGTAATAATTTTTATTTTAAAGAATACTAGAGAGACTGAAGAGTTTAAAATTTCATGTGTTTTCACATAAAAACTGTAAATAGGGTTGGGCAAATAGCTCACAATTCGTGATTCGCTCAGATAACAACTCGTGAAACTCGCTCAGATTCAACTCGAGTAATATGTAGCTCGAGCAAACTGACTCGAATAATAACTCGAGTTGATTTCGAGTTGGGTGTCGCTCGCTCGACAACTCGAAACTCGCTTATGTATATGGGCTTTTATCCTGAGTTAGTTTAACTAATATGGCCCAGTTCAACTAAATGTGTAATTGTATATGGATTTACTCTGAGTCAGTTCAACCAATATTTATATGGCCCAATGTAACTAATATTTACATGGCCTAGCCTGAGTCAGTTCAACTATACATACCCAGATCCAGTCACCCAGACACCTAAATACTGAATTCAAGTATTCGAATCTGATACGCGAGCGAGTTTCGAGTTGACTCGAGCAACATCGAGTTGAGTTCGAATTGCTTATTCAACTCGAATTAGGTTTGATTGCTCAAGTCGACTCGACTCGAATATTCTTGGCTCGAGTTTGAACAAGAGTTAGCTCGAGCTAACTCGACTCGATAAACTGGCCTAATTGTAAATCATACAAAGAGTTATTTTACTTGGGCTAGCAGCTACTACATCTATTTTGAAAAACTGAGTGTGTATTTGACTATTTGTCAAGATTGTGACTAGATATAGAGTGCACATTTGTTTAATGTGTTCTCGATTTTAACGCCAATTTGAAAGTATCGTATTTTCTGAATGTGGATGTCATGTCGATCTAATTGTTTATTGTTTACTAAATAATTATTAAAGATTGAATAATCGTTATAAGAAAAAATTATGCAAGAATTGGTATAGAAACATGTAACATTCTAACTCTATCCACACTGACGTAGTGACATTGTCTTCCTGTACTTTGAAGATTTAAAAAAAAAAAACTATGTTAATTACTGGAAGAGGAATAATGCTTTTTATTAGTGTTTCCAGTTTTAATGGGGTCAAACATTCTATTCTTCATAACATCAACTAATCTATCAATCATTCCTACCGAGATTCTGAGAAAAGGAATACATGTTTTTATTCAGTAGTTTCAATTTTGATATGGTCAAACTACTGTTATTATAATTTACTCTATCAATCATTCCTATGAGATCGTCCTTCAAATTACCACATAAATTCTTATTCTAGTTAAGAGAATAAAGAAGAAACATTTGAGATTGTAAAGGGAGGCATGTGCGTGAAATGAATTTGAGATTGTTCGAAGAAACATTGTCGATAATCGATTCAAGGAGTAATTTCGTCTAAACATTTTAATTAGCGTCCATAGTAAAATTATCGCTTGCCAAAAGCAGCTCCCCTACCTCATCATAAACAATTCTCGACGTAATCGTATGGCCGTAAAAGAATTTAATGGCGTGGATAGACTGAAAGGCTGAATTATTTCATCACCCTTCAAGGGGATAGAATAATTGATCAAATTTTTACTTATACCAGAATTGACATTATCATACACAAAGCCAAGCTTTAATTTCTTCTATATATTGAACAATTTTGATGATAAATAATGCGAAAATATGAAATTGCACCAGTAGTATCCTAAACAATATACATATTTTATGTTGAAAGACACTACAAAGTACTCCTTTAAACAATGCAAACACAATCACTCTTCTTGCAAACACATCATAAAACTAAAATAATGAAATGAAATTATTCCACGAGTACTTGACAACGGCTGTCAATATTTCAAGTTTTCAACAGAAAAAAGGAAATTATTCCACAAGGAATTAAAAAAAAGACATCTCCTATTATTTCTCAACTCAACTTTCTCCAGCTAATTACACAATTCAATAATATAAAACACGCATGAATCTACTGCACAAAACAGGACGACCATTTAAATTCAATTAGATCAGTCCTGTCGACATCTCCACTTCTATTATTGTACTTGGAATGTCCTTCTATCCACCATTATTTGTTTATAAACATTTATTGCCATTTCCCTACTTTATTGTTCCCTCTTATAAAGGAAGAAGAATACATGCATTTTGATTTTTTTTTTTTTTTTTACTTTTGTCACCGTTAATATATCTATTTTCGACCTCCAGGATATACGCATGATGAGTAACCTGTACATCAAGGAAGACAAAGCATGAGACCATTCAATTAGCCTCACCATCTTGAATTAGTTACATTTTATGCCACCTAAGTAATCTGATTTGATGTTTCCAGCAATCACTAATAAAATAGACACAGTTAAGTTATGGAAATGACCCAAACTCGCACAAAAGGCCATCATCCACATAGGAGAATCTAAAATAGAAGGCTGTTTTCAAGGGGATTGCTGCAAGCCTGCAAAATTTCCACTCAAATAATGATGATAAAACATGTAAAGATTAGATATCTAACTTACTTGGATTTGCTGACGTCAGAAGTGCTGTCTGACTGAAATCACAATTCCACGAGTTCTGGCCAGCTGCCTGGTACAACTGATTCATGGCAAAGGCAGCATGGGATCGCACAGTGTTCGGTTCATAGCAGGCCCCTCCAGGTTGGATCGGCCCACAATCCACACCCGTTTGTGCACATGCATAATCCAGATCTGCTTGCAAATCAGCATCACTCACACCATCTTTTGGCACGCACCACATATTACTTGTGGGGCTGCTAGTTGAATTTCCAGACTGAGGTGGGGCAGTGGAAGGAGCACCTGAGGTGGACCCAGACATTAAACCCACATCATATGTCGGGGTCATATCTGGGTGGTATAACCCAAAAGACCTCTCCGATGTAGGTCCTGGTTTAAGATCCTCATCATACAGTGCGAAGAGGTACGTGTCCACCGATTTGCTTGGCATTAGTGGGGTGCCAACCTGAGACCTAAGGTGAGAAATCAGGTTTGTTGTGTATGCTTTTGCATTTTCTAAGGTAGCACCAGCTTCGCCAGAGTCACCCCGGTAAGGCCAACCCGTCTCAGCAACGACGATCTCTGTATTAGGAAATCCCAGCCGTCCCAATGCCGATTTCACAGCATCAAGTTGGGCATCAAACATGTTCATGTATGTAATTTTTGATACAGCATCAAGCCGACCTGCATTTGGTTGGAACAAACAAAAAGCCAGGGTTTCAGGCCGTGGGTCGCTCTGGTAAGCGAAGTAAGGGTAGGGGTTAATCATGAACGGTGAATTGGTCTTTTGGAGGAAGGAAACAATTTGTTGAAGATTGGAGTTCAGGTCAGGGTGGAAGGCACCGGAGGAAGGTGGGTCGGATTGGGAGAGAACTGCCATGGTGTTTACGGTGGAGATTTTCACACCAGCAGCTGCACCGCCGGCTGCCACAGCCGCATTACGCAGGTTCTGCATGGCTGGGAGGAGCTGTGAAGCCAATGAGGCATCACCTAACTCCAAGACCTCATTACCTGCGTGATTTGATTTGCATGAGCCAGATTTTTGTAACATTATGTAGCAAAATTGGATATTGAAACCGAATATGGAGTGAGATTGTCGTTGTAATGGTCCTTAATTCATTATGCATGAGTTATCATAGTAGTAAATTAGGAATTGCTGCTTTTGGTGTAGGCTCTTTTCTGACTTTCTGCATAAAGCAGAGCTAATTAAACAACATGTAACAACCACCAAATTAAAGACTAATAATAATAAAATATAAATCTATTTCGAAGTTCTACACACAAGAGAGTCAAACCATATCTAGCATTAAATATCAAAAAAGAATCTGCCAAAAGTTAAAATAAAACACACATTTGTCAACATAAGCAAATCAGGGCTAGAATGCCAAATCCAATCCAGACTGCCAGACACAATTCAAAATTACCACAAATTAGAAACTAACTTTCCAATAAACTTACCAACTGCTATGGTTGAGATTGGGGTGTCAGGGAATGCAAGAACATTGGCTGATATCCACCGGCTGGCGGCAGCTGGATCTGTCGCTAGCAATGGAATGTCTCCATTGGAAGCTCCGATCACCAGAGATATCTTGCTTCCAGCCATTGCACGTATGAAGTTAGCATCAACGCCATACAATCTCACCTAACAGGAAATTTCAGACAACATATCAATTACCACAAATAGCCAATACTCTAAACAAGCAAATGAAAAGTACACTCAAGAAACTCAAGAAAGAAGGTACAACTGTTATATTAAGTTGTTGAAAATTATATTTCTCCCGTACCAACTGGCGCTAATTAACATAAGATATAAATTGTATTATATATTTCCCACAGTAGTAAATTGCAATATGATTCTTTCAAGCAAAAAATTTCAAGTTCAAATGGTACAAGGCTTCTAAAATAAACTGTTACCGATCAGATTACATACGCATGTGATCTCACCTTGGAGATGGTGGTGGATTTGAGGAGACGTGCGGTGGCGTCGGGAGAGGGGAGGTTGTCAGCCACCTCGCCATAGTTTACCCCGAGGAAGGACTGCGCACCTATTACAATATGATTTGAGAGAAAGGAAGGACTTAATTAAAAAAAATGCTTGAATCAGATAACGGAACAAATGCAAAATTGGAAATCACTAAGATTTAATTACTGGATGAGGAAATGGATAGTAGAAGTGCGAGTACGAAACAGAGATGATTGCGTCGTCGATCCATTGATGGATGACACTGCGGCGGTATTTTCCCTTCTGAAAATGAGGAGGTGACTGGTTGGGAGAGAGAGAGAGAGAGAGAGAGAGGGAGGGAGAAACAGAGCAGGAATTGAAAGGAAGCACCTTTTTTACTTCTCAAGTTCTGCAATTATTAAAATATTGCACTATAGCTTCAAAAATTTGACATACCCCCTCAAAAGTTTGAGAATTAAGATTTAATCCGTAGTGGCAATTTTATAATTTTCATCTGAAATGTATTTTTAACTATTTCAATTCTATAAGTTATATTCGTTTGTAGGATAACTTAATAAGTATAAAAAGAAGATGATAAGTTTTATCATCATACAAAAATGATTAATTCTATTTAAGGTTTTTATTATACGTTAACACTATCATAACGAATGCAGACCTTACAAAAAAAAGAGAGAAGATAAGCTTTATCACCATAAAGAAATAATAATATATATTCCTATAAAATATTATTATTTGCTAAAATGATCACCCCATTTATCGTCACTTTTACAGACACACTTAATAAAAATGGGTCATATTGAATCTTGATTAGTACCTTCCTTATAAAAGGTAAGCAAGATTTTACTTATAGGGTCATAATAAATTAATTCTATATAAACGAATTTAAAATATAAATTTCCTAATTGAAACATATAATATTAAAGACATTACAATTCCCTTTCAACTTTAAAAATGCCTTCGAATTTATGAATTTTTTAAAGAATGTAATTTAAATGTTGTAAAAAAATACACATGAAATATTGTCATAGATTTTTTTTATGATAAAGCTTTGCAAATCACTTTAACATACAAATAGAAATTATATAAGGGCTTGGATGAAAATGACCATAAGAAAACAAACGAAAAGAAGGAATAGCGAGCGGGTCCGTTTTTCTCATCTCCGGAAGGACCAGAACCCACGTGCTTTTGGCATCTATATGGTCATAAAAATTCAATGATCGCGGTGTTTTATGTATCAGATGAACCAAATCAAAACATCGACGAACTATAACTGGGTCCCGCAAGTCGGTAGCCAATTTTTAAATATTCATTAGTAGTACTAGAGTGGTCAATAATATAAGAAGATTTCAACGGTCCGATCCGACAGGCGTTGATTAAAGTGAAGGAAGCCGTTAGAGAAGTCGCGTTGGCAGTGAAAAAAGAAATTGATTCCTTAAAAAAAAAAAGAAATTGGATTTGGTGTACGATTTGAAATGATTGGTTGGATTAAATCCAATGGCGAAATTGCAAAATCTGGGAATCATTGCTTGCGGTAGCGTGACCTGGAAAATGTCCGACTGGTCGAAGGTACGCGACCTTAAACCATGACGCGTTTAAGGAACGGGATCTGGTGCTGTCCGGAATGATGTAGCGTAGCATCTGAATCGTCCGATTTTTACTTATTGCATCAAGATTCGTGCTAAAATATAAAGATTCTCTTGATTTTCATCGCTGACAATCAATCACGAAATTGACGATCGATCCGAACCGTCCATTTAAGTGCGCTACAGCAGATTCGAATCCCGCGTTTAAGGGCTCGCTTTAAGATTCTTGAAGCAAGTTGAAGTTGTGCTTAACTCAAAAAAAAAAAAAGTTGAAGTTGTGCTATGTACGATTCACACGCTTTAGCATTTCAAAAAGGTTTGGTTAAATGCGTGCGCTTTGGTACAACTTGCCGAAGAATTTGATTCTATTTTTTTTTTCACAACCGGACGGATCAACTCTTACTTTTTTATCAATCATATTCTTGCCGAGTCTGTAATGTTTTGCAAAATATATTTCACAACCACTTGTCTAGCTAAATTTAAATGACCAATGAAAGTTTTTAAACATAATTGCTATATTAAAATTTTATTAGTGATTGAATTATCTGGTACGGCTGAGTTTTTAATTGGGTCTCAGCTTTAGTTGGTCATGACTCAAATATGTATTTTTTTTTTTTTGAGGAAAACTCAAATATGTATTTACTAACATATAGAGAACTTTGTATTGTAAAAGATGATTCATTCTCTCATTAATCATGACATCTTACTCTCTTGCTTTCTCTCTTTCTTTCTTCTTCTTATTTCTCTCTTTCTTTCTTCTTCTCTTGCTTTCTCTCTCAAGTAATGATTGTTAGAATTAGAGTTTGGGATTAAAACGCAATACTAAGAATTAGAGTTTGGGATTAAAACGCAATACTAAGGTCAAATTACCAAGCGAAAGCGTTTTCAATAAATAATTTCAAATTAAGAGCTTTTAGTTCTTAATCACCTAGCCATGATTTAGAGCAATCAATTTCTAGAAGTAATAGAGCAAATCACAAATCAACAAATAGCAAAGTAATAAAAAGAGAGAGTGTGAAGAGAGAGCAATCGAGAACAAGAGAACACGCTATGTAACATGGTTCGGCCTATCAATCAACTTAGGCCTACGCCCACAGATCTCTCGGAACAAAGTCTTCCTCCCGAGCCGATTTCACTATAGAATGAGTGTTCTTTTACAAAGTGCGAAGCCGATCTTTGACTTCTTCTAAACAAGCTAGTCAATCTTCTTCTCCTAGACCAATGTATGGGACAACACCACACTACACGGTAAAAATGTCTGATTGACAACACAATCAAGGACAGGGATGCACCACTTGACAACACAAAGGTAGTGTTCTAAATTCATGTTGTTTCGTTCCAAACACGACTTGGCATGGCACGGAACGGCATGACACGGTTAGTATTTTATTATTTTTACCGTGTCGTTCCGTGCCGTGACAAAAATTGGAAGGGATCGGAACGGTTAAGACACGACACATTTAGGCACGTCGTGTCTAAATGTGTCGTGTCTTAACCGTTCTGTGCCTAACTGTGTCGTGTCTAAACGCGTCGTCTCTAAACGTGTCGTGTCTAAATGTGTCGTGTCTAAACGTGCCGTCTCTAAACGTGTTGTGTCTAAAAATATCGTGTCTTAAATGTGTCTTAACTATGTCGTGACTCGTGTTTAAACGTTTATTTTTTTAAAATTTGTAAAGTTTAAAATAGAATAATTAATAAATGCAAAAGATTTCAAAATAATTTGAACTTCCGTGTCTATCCATGCCTACCCGTGTCTATCTGTGTCGTGTCTATCCGTGTTGTACCGTGTCGTCGTGTCGTGTCGTGTCTAAACGTATCGTGTCTAGACGTGTTCTCGTGTAGTTTCGTACCGTGCTTTCGTGTCGTACCGTGTCGTGTCTCTCCTCATAAACGTTCTGTGTTGTGCCGTGTCCTACAGTAGGAAACCTAAGCACGACATGTGAACAGTATCGTGTCGTGTCTTAACCGTGTCGTGTCCTTATCGTGTCGTGCCGTTCTGTGACGTTTTCAGACACACAAACACGATTTTGAGAACTCTACACAAAGGTAGTGCACCAAATTCTAAAATCTAGCTAAGGGTTTGTTCTCGAATTGACAATAAGAGGAGACTTGAATTAGGCTCTTTGCTATGCTCAATTTGATGCTTGGAAGCTTATGGAGAGTGTTTGATACCCTGCTGGTTTGTTTCTGCATCATTTATATAGACTTGGCACTTCTTGAGATCTTGAAACCTTCAAATTACTCCCTGACGTTACACAGACTCCATAACGCCTTGGGGAAGGCGTTATAATGCCTTGAGCAACTTTCAGAAATGCCCTCTTGTCTTGTGCAGCTATCCTGTGGGCCAATTCTTGCAGGAACCCGTTATAACGGGTTAGGAGGCGTTATGACGTCTTGGCTAAGCGTTACTGTAACGCTGCGCTCAGGAAAACTCATGCTAATGCTGCCTCTCTCTCCTCCTGACCCGTTGTGAGGGGTTGGACACTCGTTGTGATGGGTTGGACACCCGTAATTATGACGGATTGCTGACCTGTTGTGACAGATTCTGGAGCATTATGGTAACGTTGTACTCTGTTTGGCACTATAAAGCCTTCCCTTGATGACTTGGACATGTCTTTACTTGTTTAGGGCATGTTTGAGCATTGTTTGACATCAGTATGTACATGTTTTAACATGCATCTTCACCAAAACTCATGTGCAATGTTAGTACTTAATTGTTTTGCAAATTGTTAAACAAGAGATGAGCTTAATCCAACAATAATACCTCGAGAGTTTCTCTCTCTGTCCAAGCGACATAATATCGAGACACCTACCACCGATCATTAGTGCTTTCGTTGAGAATCTTTTGATGAACTTGGATTCGATTACCTCCCGCCTCCGGTACGATTCTCTCTCACTCGATTGATCACAACTTTTTATCTTAATTTCGATCAAGAAGTGGTTTTGATTGAATTATAGACCAAGAGGTCAATGACACTGATTTTATTTGATTTCTTGTTTTCTTGTTTCATCGCAGATCAACAAATTCGGTCTTGATTCAATTCTGGACAATGAGCTCAATGGTCCGATCTTTCTAAAACAAAACAATTTGACGAGCAAGCAATGGTAGATTGATTGGCGATCTTGGACCGATGGAGGAAGATCGATCACATCAACTCGAGCACAGTTCAAAGAAATGGTTGGAGAGTGCTTTTGAAAGTAGCGAAGAAGGAATGTCGGTGATGAACATTATAACTAAGGATGACTTGTTTTGGAAGAGAGTTAACTATTGCTTGACAACTACGACACCTCTTGTCAAGGTGCTTAAGCTTGTGGATGGTGATGCGAAGCCGGCCATGGGATACATTTATGAAGCAATAGATCGTGCTAAAGAGGAAATTGCCAATAACTTTGGTAATAGACCTAAATTGTATGAACATATTTGGGCTATTATTGATCAAAGGTGGGAATTGCAACTCCGTCAGCCACTACATGCGACGGCGTATTACCTCAATCCAATGTAGGCTTTTTTGTTATTTATAATTTTATATTTTATATTATTTTTTTTAGATTTATGTTTGCTGACATGTTGTGACAAATATATTCTTTTAGGTGTCATTTTTGGGAGAACTTTCACGAGGATAATGAAGTTCGAGCGAGGCTAATTGAGACAATTGAAAAATGTACTCCAATCGTGCAACACAATTCAAAATTGATGAACAACTTGAGAAATTCAAGCGATGGAATGTACATTTGAACAAGAAGCAACCCGGTATAAATTTTACAATTTATATTCAATATTTTAAAAAAGTAACAAAAATTGGAGTATAGTGCAACTGTACTGTTCCTTCAATTTTTTTTTGGCGATTTGCTTTGGACACTGTAATGACCATCAATCCATCACTATCAAGTATCAAGTATCAACTATTCCAAAAAAAATTGGCTGTTCGGCCACTGTACCAAAATGAACAAAAATACAAACTTGAAATGAGACAAAAATACAAGGCTACAAGCCCACTGTTTAATAATTGATGCTTCATCAAATTTGAAATTTTAATTAATTAACAATATGTTTAATTTTTTAAATAGCACATTCGTGAGACATGTATGATACAGACAAAGAGCTTAAGGAATTTGCCGTACGTGTCTTGAGCCTCACATGTAGTGCAACCGGATGCGAATGAAATTGGAGTGTCTTTCAACATATTCATACCAAGAAAAGATAAAAAATGGAGCACGAGCAGTTGAACAATATTGTTTTTGTCAAGTATAATCTCAAACTCGAAATGAGATAAAAGGAAAGAGAGAAAAAAAGATATCACTATAATCCAATTGAAATATCCGACATGGAGTCAGATAACGAATGACTCATCGGAGACCAACAACCTCTTTTTGAAGGTGAAGAAGATGAAAATAATGAAGTTCCCGTTGAACAATTCTATTTAATGTTTCATTCGAGGTCTGTCAAATATCATGTTCCAGGAACATGTATTTATGTGATTAAAATGACATCTCATGTATATGGTCTGTAAAATTTAACCATCTTTTAATTCACATTCTAACCTTGTAACGGTAAATTAGTGTTCCTGCTAATTACCTTGGTTAGAGACTTTTAAGAGTATATATCATTTGTATTATGAAGTTTTACAATTTCAGTTATTGACTCTAGTTAGATAAATAAATGATCCATAAATTCAATAATACTCAAGGCAACAAAATGATAATTTATTAATCACTCAATTCATGAACAAAACTTTAGCATAATTTATCGTATTATTGACTTCTGAATTATTACAAATTAACACATGTTTTGCTCATTATGTGAAAATAACTCATTCATTCTTGTTGTCTAATAAAATGAGTTTTCTTAACAAATCACCAAGATCTAGGATTGAGTTTTGGGAAAGAGAGTTATTAAGAAATTGAATTATTCTTTCTTAATGAAAACGACAAGAGTCATAAGGTTAAGTTTTACTTAAAAGTTTATGATTGGTAAATGATTACCTACCTTGATTGATATTTGAATGAGGCTATTTATTTAAGAGAGGTCTTTGTGTGACTAACAAAATGGACAAACTTTAAATATTTTGTTAGTACAAATTCTTATTCATGAACAATGATATACCCTTAAAGAATTTTATAGATGTCTATATCTCCTAATTTTGTTTTCTATGGTTATAAAACACTCCTTTGCTAATGACATAAAAAAAAGACAAATGAGAAATATGTCTTAACCATCGTGTCAAAAAACAAGATGATTGCTAAGAACAAAGGCGATAGAAAGAGCAAGACAAGTAAGATGCATCTCTTACTCAAGGAAAAAGGATGGAGGAGCTCAAGAGAGCACCTCCAAGGGAAGTAAGTAGAAGAACTCTCCAAACTCTAACATAGAACGCTTCTATTGTCACGAGAAGGGACATTTCAAAATGAATTGCCCCAAATACAAGAATGACTTGGATAGAGGCATAGGTTGAAAGCAAGTGTCCCAAATGTATACTTGTTATTGAACTAAATTTAAATTTAGCCATGATGATCCAAGATTTGGTAATGATACTGAATCGTGTACTCACTCAGTTTATAATGTGAATGCAGTGAGAGATAAAAGATCACTCTCGAAAGGAGAGGTTGTGTTGAAAGTTGGTAATAGTGCAAGTATCTATGTGATTATAGTCGACACATCTAGGATCGTTTCATTATTGCTAATTTTACTTCATTTATTTGCATTACTAATTACAATCATATATGTTCCTACAAGAGAGATTGTGATACCATACCTATGGTCTTTAACATAGCTTTATTCCTCTTTGATTCACCTTGAATCCGAAAAAGAACGACGTCGAGTTCGTGCTAGCGTCCTCTTCATTCGCTCCTAGCTTTATCGCCCGTTATGTAATCGATTGCTTAATCGAGAACTATTTAGCAAATATTTAGAGGAAGAGAGAAAACTAAGTTGAAGTAGTAACCATCAAAATCTCTGGATAGATATAATATTTATAGGCTCTAAACATCATATCAAGACTCTTCAAATATGTTCCTACAAATGAGATTGTGATACCATACCTATGGTCTTTAACATAGTTCTATTCCTCTTCAATTCACCTTGAATCCGAAAAAGAATGGTGTCGAGTTCGTGCTAGCGTCCTCTTCGTCCGCTCTTAGCTTTATCGCCCGTTATGTAATCGTTTGCTTAATCGATAACTATTTAGCAAAAATTTAGAGGAAGAGAGAAAACTAAGTTAAATTAGTAACCATCATAATCTTTGGATAGATATGATACTTATAGGCTCTAAACATCATATCAAGACTCTTCAAATTCCTTTAAAAATTAAGGCATTAATGAAACTTAAACTCGCACATTAATTGCTGACCTTTCAACACTATAATTGCCATAACTTTCTCTGGAGAACTCCAAACGATATCATGTCTTCACCATTAGATTCTACACTTTAAGGGCTACAATTGTCATAGTTCATTTGTTTAGATCGGTTAATATTTGACCTTTCAAATTCCTTATTAAAGGAGCATTAAAATCTGACCTGAATTTGAGACCATAATTATGAATCTCTTCTCTATCTCTTTATTTGTTAACTAAATTACATTGAGTTTTGGGCTTTAAATAAATTTATATCTCATAATAATATTCTCATATTATTATAATAATGAAACTTATATTATACTCATAATATACACTTTTCAATAAATTTATTTTTCCGCTAGTAAGTCACATCATGTGACATAACATTTTAATAATTCCAATATGTACATTTATTTCATGCAATATGAAATCTCGTACATAGGAAATATATTAAAATATTTATTCTTATTTTTTGTTCAGTTGGTGTGACCTATGTTGAGGATCTATGTTATGTTGGCAATATGATAAAACATTTTATTCCATAAACTATAAGCGGTATTCTAGCTATATATTACATTTATTCAAATAACACAGATGTTTAGTAAATCTCTCCAGAACATGATCCTTCTAGTAATGTTATCATTAACATTACATGTGTCTATTCCTTGTCTTAAGATATTATAATTATAATACAAAGTAGGACTGTGTCGTCTTTGTATTATAATTGTTTCTTGGTCACTATTAAGTAAATTACAAAATTATAACTGTACTTCAGTTATATTGGATCCTTTTATAATTCTACTTTACCAAGAGGCCCACAAAATATCATTTCTCATTATTAATGAGTGACAATGATGCTTTTGACATATACATTTTTCATGCACAAGTTATATATAAAGAACTATTACTTTTATCACTACTTGTTGTAAGTAGGTTTTAATAATAATTACGTTATACAATCCTCATGTGAAAAAGATACATGTCTCAATCTTAGAATCAAAGACACGATAAAACATCAATGACACAAACACAATCCATTTAATGCTTTTATCTATTAGGTCTGTTTAATATATGAAATATTTCATATATTCGTGTTATTAAATGATAATCTTTCATCAACTTTTGCAGAACTATAACGCACTTTTAATCAAGACGACAGTCTTATATGGCATATTAGTGGTCCTGCTAACATTCAAGACCTGTAATCATTTAGAGTTCTATGGTTCAAGATCAAGTGCATCTTCTTGAACACATCTAAATATGAATATAGAACTCATGGAACAAAATGTGAATAACAATTCATAAATATAACATAAAAGTAATCATCAAAAGGTAACTTTTAGAACACAAATCTAACATATTTAGATCTCACTGGGTACTACAGAAAATTCATTAAGGGGTATGGTGTCATAAGCAAATCCCTCACCAACTTGTTAAGAAAGAATGTAATTCATGGAATGAAGAGGCACATCAGGCTTTTAATGCATTAAAAAAGGGCATTGAGTAGTGCACATGTTCCAGTCATGCCATATTTCAACAAACCCTTTGTTTTGGAAACATATGCTAGTGATGTGGGCATAGGAGCAATATTAATGCAAAAAAGACAAACCTATTGCATATCTCAGCAAGGTTTTGAGCACAAAAATCAAACAACTATCCACTTATGAAAATGAACTAATGAAACTCCTAAATATAGTAACCAAATGGAGGCATTATTGTTGGGATTTCATGTGTAAGTTCAAGAGGACGAAAATTAAAAATTTTGCTTCTATTTAACTCAATACACAAATGATCTTATTTATATAACAATTGCAAGCAAAATTACACATGTCTCTTGGAAACCCTCGTCTTCCTTCTTCGGCCATGGAAGCACCATTGTCTCTTGGTTCACCTTGAACCTAAACAACAACCTAAAACACCCTTAGATAGATGGATGTAGATGTTAGAGCTTAGGTCCAACCACCTAAATCTTTAATCTTCAATGAACAAACTATTTCATTTGGTGGCTAAACCTTGCAAGAGAAGAAGAGAACAAAAGAAGAGTTTCTTTCTACACAAGAAGAAGGGATGAATAGTAACACTATTCACGGGTACTGTAGCGGCGGCTACTGTAGCAAGAGAGAAAAAAAATTTCACCCAAATTTTCTCAAGCATCCCTCTTTATATAGTCAAGCCCTAGGGCACATTTTGTGTTAATGATTTACACAAATGCTATTGACTATTCTCTTGTTAATCTCTAATTATATTTTGCAAGAAATTAATTTATCCCTAAATAATATGATAATATTATTTTAATATGTGTTAATTATTATTCTTATAATGTTCTTAAACATTATACAAAATAATATTCACATATATTCTCATAAATTTATTTAATGATCTAAGCATGTCATTTTACATGACATATTACTTTAACATTTTATCACATTCATTTCGACTCATACATCATGAGATTAAATACATTATATAAAATGTAAAATACGTGTTATTTCTGTTCAGTTGGTGTGACCTTACAAAGGATCTACGTCATCTTGAAATATAATATAAAATAATTTATATTATGGACTATAAGAGGTTATATCACTACATTATAGTCTCCCAATCGACATAGTCGTTACGTGCTCGATCCACTTGATTCGTGTCTATCCTTGTCTCATGATATTTTAAATAATATGCAAAATAGGATCGTGTCATTTTTGCATTATATTCTTTTCTTGGTCTCTCAAGTGAATTATAAATATAACTACATCAGTTATATTGCATGCAATATAATTTCACTTTACCAAGGGGCCCAGTAATATCATAACTCAAATAATTGAGGGACAATAATAATATTGACATATAAATTTCTCCCGCACAAGTTGTACATAACGAATTACTATATCATTCCAATCATTTGAATGGACTTTAATAGTAATCACATTATATACTTCTCATGTGAAAAACCTACATGTCTCATATATAAGATTCAAAGACACATTGGAAACATTAATGACACAAAACACAATCCATATAATGCTCCATCTAGTTAGGTCATGTTCAGTATATAAAGAATCACCATTTTATATACTCATGTCATTGAATGATAATCACTTATCAATATTTATAGAACTATAGTGTACTTTCAATTGACATGACAATCTTCATGGTAAATAATGTTCCTTTAATTACCATGATTGTGAACATATTTAGGATTATATGTTTTCATCTAAAGAGTTCTATGATTCAAGACCATGAGCATCTTCTCGAATGCTTCTAAAGATATAACATATCAATCTCAAGGAACATAAATGTATAATAACATTTAAAATCATAAACAATTCATAAATTCGTTATCAAAAAGATAACTTTCAAAACATACAGCCTTCAATTATCTCCAAGGGGGCACCATTGTGATCAAAACTAATCATATTAGTTTGAAGTATCTCCTAGATCAAAATAACACACACAATACAACATAAAGGGCTTTGCAAACTATTGGATTTGAATTACACCATACAATACATAAATGGGTCTGAGAACAAAGCTGTTGATGCCTTGTCCAGAAAGGTACCTACTCAAGTGGATCAAAACTTGTTAGCCATCAGTGAACTAGTGCAAACATGGGTTGAAGAACTGCAAGAGAACTATGTAGGTGATGATTGGGCTCAAGGTCTATTAGCCCTACACTTAGATGGTAAACTCCTAGGTGATGGTGTGTCAGTGCATATGGGAGTTATCAGGAAACATGACAGGATATATGTGGGGACCAAAGAAGGATGAAGAGATAAAATGATAGGTGTCTTGCATGATTCAAGCATAGGAGGACATTCAAGAATTTTGGAAACTTATCAACGGGTGAAAATAGTCATTTATTGGACCAAGCTCAAGAAAACTATGTTTGCTCATGTTAGTTCTTGTGAAATTTGTTAGATGAGTAGTGGGAAGCATGTGGAAACACTTGGGCTATTGCAACCTTTCCATGTTCCTGATGAAGCTTGATGAGTAATTAGCATGGACTTCATTACATGGTTGTCAAAGAGTGGGGGTAAAACGATAATATTGGTCATAATAGACAAATGGAACCAATATGTCCATTTGTTAACTTTAGCTCACCTTTTAAAGCTAAAGATGTGGCTGCGCTGTTTCTGGATTCCACCAACATATTGCATGGGTTGCCCTCTAAAATAATCACTGATAGAGATCCAATTTTATTAGCCATTTTTGGAAAGAGATCATGGATAAATTATGGGTGACCCCTAACCTCAGTACCTCTTACCATTCTCAAACAGATGGACAAACAGAAAGATTAAATCAGTGTATAAAAACTTATCTCAGGTGCATGACTTTTAATCAACCTAAGCAGTGGAGTAAATTAATCTAATGAGAGAACAAAGTAAAAACACGAGACTCCTCTCAGAAAAAGGTGAATGCAGCAAAGGTAACACTTCAATTGACACTGGAAAAAAATGCCCCAACAAACAAGGATTGTCATATAGGGGTAATTTTGGAATGTGAACAAAAAGGTCAGGACTCAAGTCTTGTGATTACAAACTCAAATTCACAAGATATGAGAGAAAGTAATGAAACACCTCAGGTGGAGAAAGTCATTACTAGACCCCAGTGGGGACATCTTGGTCCTCTCCCATCAGGTGCTGACCTAAGGAGAGATGAAGTCTTAGACAAAGGTATGGATTTCTCTTCTTTCCATAAAATTTTCCCTTATTCAAAACTTTTTGATGAGGATATCATCAACTTATTTGTTGATTGGGGGATAAAATTTAATAATGATAAAAAGAGTAAAGAAAAATTTATACAGAATATAAGAGAAACTGAAAACAAAAAGATGATTAATCTTTTAGCAGAAATAGGTTCTTTTTTTAAGGAATTTGGAACAAAAACTTTAGAAAATAAGGGAAAACAACTAGTTCTTTATGAAGGTGCTTAATTGGAATATTAGAGGTCTTGGGATATCTAAAAAAAAGAATTATTCATGATACTATCATGTCTGAAAAAATTGATACAATATGCCTTCAGGAAACTAAGAAATCTGACTTCACCCAGAGATTTCTTAACTCTTTAGCAAAGGACTTTCTCTGGAATTACCTACCAGCTAATGGTAGATCAGGTGGAATACTAATGTGAATTAAATCAAATTCAAATAATATTGTAAATTGGATGATTGGTAAACACACTGTAACAGTCATTCTAGTTAATAATACTAACAAAACTTCATGGGCATGCACTACAATTTATGGGCCAGTATTACAAACCCTTAAAAATGAATTTTGGAGTGAATTAGATGATATAGGTAAATCATGGAAGGGTCCTTGGGTAATTGGGGAGGACTTTAATTGTATCAGAAACAAACATGAAAAAAAAGGGTGTTAGTTTTGATTATAATAATATGGACAAATTTAACAACTGGATTGAGGATCACAATTTAATAGATTTTAAAGTCCCAAATAGGAAATTCACATGGTCAAGAGGGGGTAGAAGCTCTCAACTAGCATGTTTAGACAGATACCTTGTGAATGTTAAATTTTCCATTACATATCCACATTCATTTCATTAGGTCTAATTAGGCAGGTTTCAGATCATAGTCCAATTATTCTAGATTTTGGTTTAGGTGATCAAGAGATAGTACATTATTTTAGATATGAAAGATATTGGATAGAACATGAAGACTTTAAACAAAAAGTTATAACCTGGTGGCCCTCAATTTTAGGGCTTGATAAAGCAAAAAAGTGGAAAGAAGCATTAGACCTCCTAAGAAAGAAACTCAGAGGTTGGAATGCTAATCTCAAAAGTCAAACAAAGAAGAAGAAATTAAACTATGTACATTCTATGGGGGAATTTGAAAATATAATGGAAGAGAGAGATTTAACTGATTCAGAACTATCGACTTACTATGAACACAAAAATGAACTATTACAAATTTACAAGGAAGAAGAAATATACTAGAATCAAAGAGAAAAATCAAAATGGATAAAAGAAGGGATGCAAACTCAAAATTCTTTCATAGAGTTGCATCAATTCAAAAGAAAAATAACAAAATTGTTTCATTAAAAGTGGATCAAAATATAATCACAGATCAAAACGAACTAATTAAATTCTCATATAACCATCTCAAAAACCTTTTGGGCAAGAAGAAAATAAACACTGCTACATTAAATGGATCTGTATGGCCAGATTCTGAAAAAGTCTCAAATGAAGAAAATATCAAACTTACCATGCCTTTTACTGAATAGGAGGTCAAAATTGCTATATTCCAAATGGATCCTAACAAAGCAGCTGGACCTGATGGTTTTTCTATATCCTTTTATCAACAATTTTGGGAACTAATTAAGTTTGACTTAATGAAATTATTTGAGGATTTTTATAATCATTCTCTTGACATTTCTAAGCTAAACATGGCCATTATATGCCTGATCCCAAAATGCCCTTCCCCTACCAAAATTAATGAATATAGGCCTGTGAGCCTTCTTAATTTGCAGTTTCAAAATATTCACCAAGGTTTTAACTAACAGACTTCAACCTGTAATTGACAGAATAGTACAACCTAACCAACATGCTTTTATAAAAGGGAGAAGCATAATTGAGGGGGCTATAACAACTCATGGAATACTTCATTCAGTTAAACTGGAATTATATTATACAAATGCTAGAGGATAGGAATTTTGATCCAAAATGGATATATTGGATCAAACAGATTATAAGAAATGGTATAAGTGCAGTTTTAATTAATGGAGAACAATGTCCTTACTTTGAATGTCAGAAATGAGTAAGACAAGGTGATCCATTATCACCTTATCTTTTCATATTGGCAACTGAAAGCCTTGGTAAACTTATAGAAATAAGTATATCAAAGGGACACATTGAATGTCTTGGACCAAAACTTAAAAATGGAAATAAAATATCACATCTTCAATATGCAGATGAAGTGCTTTTATTTTTAAAAGCTGATCAATTGATACTAGAAAAGATTAAATGGTTGCTACATACTTTTGAAGCAATCTCAGGACTTCACATTAACTTCTCAAAATCATCACTAATTCCTCTTAATATAGATAATGTAATGGCAAATTACTATGCAAACATTCTAAATTGTAAATTAAGCAAGCTACCTATAATATATTTAGGGCTTTCACTCAACTGGAAAATACCAACTAAAAGTGAATGGCAATCATTAATTGAGAAAATTCAGAATAGACTCCCAAATTGGCAAGGGAAAATGCTATCCTTGGGGGCAGACTGGTCATGTTAAATTAAATTCTCTCAGCAATCCCCATATACTATTTTTCTCTATTCAAAGTCCCTAAATGGATACTGAATAAAATAGACCAAATTAGAAAAAAATTCTCATGGGCATGGGTAGACTCTAATAAGAGAAAATACCATTTAGTAGCTTGGGAAAGAATTTGTAAGGAAAAGAAATATGGGGATGGGGAATTAAAAACATTCAACAAATGAATTACTCTCTCATTTGCAAATGGGGGTTGGAAATTCATATATTCAGAAGATAGGAGAGAATTATGGAAAGAGATTATTTCAATCAAATATTGAGTTTTCAGTATACATAAAAAAAATACATATTCAAATTTCTGGCAGGATGTAAGATCACTATACACATTCATTCAACTAGGTTCAAGCAGAACCCTAGGTAATGGGGAATCAATTAATTTCTGGTTTGATGTTTGGGACAAGAATTGTGCTTTGCACATAATTTACCCCTCAGTATTCCAAAAGGTGAACAAAAAGTTAGTTTCTATTGCTCAAGTGTTGAACAAGGACAACATAAAATTATTCTTAGGCAGAGGGGTAAATAATGAGCTAAGTTGGAGAAATCTAAAATTATTGACTGGTTAAACAATTTAAATCTCACACAATACCAAGACTCAGCTAGATGGGAATGGGACAAAACTGGTATATACACAGTATCATCAATGTATCGGTTCCTAAATTTTGGAGGTATTTCTTATAAAATCAGCAAAACAGTATGGTCACTAAAGATTCCATTGAATTGTAAATTAAATCTCTTGTTAGCTCTTAATAATAAATTGCTAACTATTGATAATTTGATCAAAAGGAGATGGCAGGGAAATTCTAGTTGCACATTTTGCAACTTGGAAGAATCCTCAGACCATTTGTTTTGCAAATGTCAAATTAGTGTAAGCTTTTGGACTAAGGTGAAAAACAGTGCTAACATAGGCCCTAAACTTAATATAACATCTCTAGAAAATATTTGGATAAGCATAATTAATTTGAATCAGCAGGAAGCCCAAATCTGGGGTGCTCTATTAGCGTGCTTTGTATGGCATATCTGGAAAGAAAAGAATAATCGCATTTTTAATAACTCAGATGGCATCCCTACTAATGTATTATACCCTATAATATTGCATGAGTTTTATGCCTGGACAAGAATAAATCAATTTGCTAGAGAATTAAGACCAAAGAATGTTATGCAGGCTGTATCTGATCATCCAAATGTATCAGGAGATGGAGCTTCAGCAACATCCAGTGACTGTGACCTATTGGGCACAGTCTAGTGAATGAGGAGATGGGCTATAGCTGAAATCAATTGAGAATTTGCTTTATTCGTGTTAATTCAATAAGTAGGTTATCAAAGTTGAAACTGATAAAGCTAGTTTTTTTTTTTTTTTTTTTTTTTCTTTTGGTTTATTGTTGATTCTGTTATCTCGGGCTAAAACACAATTTCGGCTCGGTCAGATCTTTGAAAAAGTCGGACCCATAAAATTTTAATTAAGTCCGCCTAAAACCCGAAATTTGTTTTCCTTTCCTTTCTCCTGTTTCCACATGTGCTTCTCTCCGCCAATCGCAAGGCCAAAACAGTAAAACAAGACGCGCTTTTTCTGACCGCGCCTTGGCCAGATCTCTCTTCTCCGGCGGCCAGGCTGCGGCACTACCTTCCTCTTTTACCTTTCTATTAACCGAAGAGTATACTGTGAATTAGAGAAGAGGACATAGATCGACCCGCGCTACACACGCGCTGCCGCTGCCATGATCACGCGCTCCAAGCTGGTCGAGCAGCTCCGAGATTATCAGATCCGATCTCAGCACAAGTCAGCCTCTCTATCTCTTTCTACGAATTAGATTCTTTCTTTTCTTTATATATGTAATTTTCGGACTAATGTGGTGAAAACTTAGCTGGAATTGGAATAGAAGGTGATTCACGGTGAAATTTGTATTGGAAATAATAATTTAATCTTACCATTTGTGTTAGCACCTATACCATACGGAATTTGATGATTGGATACTTTGATTTATGATCGTATTTAAAAGTTTAATTATATGGAACTAATCTAAAATTCTGGAAAGAAAACTTAGTGAAGTCCATTTTTTTTTAACATTTTAGAGATGACTAGGGTTACAGATAAAAGGGTCTGAAGTTCTGTTTCTGCCTAGACACTAAACTGAAAATCTTGTTGCTCCTTGATGGTATTGTCTGGGATACTTCAAATAAATAGATGGCATTCTGCAAGTTTGGTTACTTTTGGGATATTAAGAAAATGTAATGACCTTGATAGGTCAATTTACTAAGAAATAGAACGAGAAATTAAAGAGTAGATAAACTGGATTTCAATATGAATTTTATTCAAACTCTCAAGCAAATTTCAATGGAAAAGAGAAGATAAAATGTCTGATAAGTTTTTAGTAATCACTCAACAACATAACCAAAATCACAGAGATGATTGCCTTTATAGCATAGGCAATTACAACAAACAGTAAAAAGTAAAAATAAAAGGATAAAAGTGAATAAGTGGCATCTCTGCTGACATTCAACGAACTGCAATTCCTCTAACGTATTTATTCTTAATAGTGTATGAGTTCAATCTCCTGTAATCCATACATAACCTCCAACTTCCATCTTTCTTCTTTACAAGTAAGGCAAGTGATGCAAAAGGGCTGTTTGAGGGTTTAATTACAGCATTCTTCAGCAATTCCTCTATGACTTTATCAAATTCTAATCTTTGAAAAGAGAATATCTATAAGGCCTCAAATTTACTGGTTGTGCATTAGGTTTAAGGACAATTTGATGGTCTATGGCTCTTTAAGGCAGTAACCTATCTGTTGTATCAAATACTTCAGGGAATTGATTCAATACTTTCTGTATCTCAAGCAGAATTGTAACCTTTGTGAGCTCCTCATCGGTACAAAACCAGATGTGAGCCATCGTAACTTCATTGTCCTCCTTCAACTCTTTGTGCACATCTACTGCCTGGCACATTGTCACCTTAGCCTCCTTTTGAACCTGAAGTTTGATGATTTTTCCTTCTTTCTCAAACTCAATCCATTTCTGCCGCCAATCTATTTTCATGGAATCCAGTTGAGTCAACCAATCTACTCCCAAAATCACATCATAATCCTTAATGGGAAGCATTCTTGAGTCACTACTGAACTCATGTCCTTGAATTGAAAAATTAAGAGATACACATTTTTAGTCTGTTATCATCTTATTCCCATTAGCCACCATTACTATCATGGGAATAGTTTGTACTACCTGACAATTTTGGCCTTGCAGTATAGCTGGGTCTATAAAGCTATGTGTACTACAACTGTCCACCAATGCATACACATGAATCTTACCTATGTGACCTTTAAATCTCATGGTGTTGCTGGAATGGTTGCCTGAGGTAGTGTGCATTGATACCACAGCCGCTTCAGCTATGGTAGGTTCCTCTTCCTCCTGGTCAGGTATAGTGGTATCCTCAATTGACTGATATACCCTTTTGACTGGGTCTCCTACCCCAATAGCATCTGAACTCTCACTTTGCATTGATGCCTTGGAAAATACTTTTCCCCACATTTGTAATACAACCCCTGTGCTTTGCTTTATCAAATAGGGCATTTTTTCTGGAAGCAGTAGGATGTGTCACTCTCTGATCCCCAACTTTAGTCCATTTATCTTGCTGTCCTTTTTGATTCATAGGACTTGTATAGACAGGAGACTTTGTAGGAGCTTTTATTCTCCTGCATTGACTATCTGCAGCTGCCTCCATATGAAGTGCATATTCAAATGCATCTTCAAGTGAGACCGGCTTGAAGGCCTTTAAGTAAGGTTTAATCTCATTTCTTAACCCCATCACAAAGGCATCCACATAATTCACATCAGAGAAACTTTTATTTTCTAATTGTAATTTGGTTTTTACCCTCTCAAATTGGTCCATATAGTGATCAATAGAACCAGTTTGATTGAGACTCTTCAACTCCTCTAATGCACTATGACTGTCCCCTTTTTAAATCTCCTCAAAACTTAGTGAGCATTTCCCAGTCAGGTGGGTCATGATTCATCACATACCCATCATACCACTCATAAGTTTTATCTTTGAAATGGAGTGTTGCAAAACTTGTTTTGAAACGATCAGGCACATGATATAGATCAAAATAGCTACATTTCTGATCAATTCCATGGGATGGTCCCCATTGAAGGACAATCTGATTTAGGCAGAATAAAACAATCCTCAGGTTGATTAGAGCCCCCTCCATGGTAAATTCGAGTGTTTCTGTGAGTTGAGAGGGTGTGGTTGGGATCTCTGTCATCATCATCATCAGTATCTGAGTGGTGCCTGCGGCCACGAAGGATAGCTTCCCATTTTTCATCCATCGCAGTCAACTTGTTTGTGAAGCTTTGAGCACAACTTGCTTCGATTTTATTGTCAACATCTTGGAGTAGTACTTGGGATTGAGCTTCTTTGAGTCGCAATGTTTCCATTGCTGCCTCAAAACGACGATCGAGCACAGCTCTCATCTGAGTCAACTGAACTGAGATGTCCATGGCTGTGCTTCGGCGAGTTTGTGGCATACAATATAGATCGGCAAGATCACCGCTCTGATAGGTCAATTTACTAAGAAATAGAACGAGAAATTAAAGAGAAGATAAATTGGGATTTCAATAAAAAATTTATTCAAACTCTCAAGCAAATTACAATGGAAAAGAGAAGATAAAATGTCTGATAAGTTTTTAGTAATCACTCAACAACATAACCAAGAGCACAGATGATTGCCTTTATAGCATAGCCGTTAAGGAGCATCTCTGCTGACATTCAACGAACTGTCAGCTCTTCTAACGACCTACTCCTCATCTTCTTTGTTTCTTGTGTTCATTGGACGCCTCCACCTGACAAATGGGTCCCTTGTGCAGCAACACCTCCTTTAATTAAAAGAATGCTTGGCCCATCTTCTTTCCCTCCAGCCCGCTCTTTGATTCTCCTTTAACGGCTAACTCAATTACTTGAAGTTGAGCACCTGATATAAATGCAATTTTGTTGTGAAAGATTTGAGGTGCCAGTGTACCATTTCTTTTTCTCAAGGAAATCTGCCAATGTTATCAATGTTAGATCTTAAGTTTTGATCCAAGATCGAAGAATTGAGATTATGTTGTATAAATAAATCATTTAAGAAGTACATAAAGTAGCTTGACAAGTAGAAGAAACAGAAAGAGCATATGTTCCATTGTCTCACATGGGCCAACATGTCTCTTTTCCTTATGCTGAATGTTGAGGAACATGGCAGTTATAAACTATTTCCCCATTTTGTAATGTTTGATTTGATCCGTTATCAAGGAAAATAAAAGAATGTATGACTTATTTCTCATTTTATTAGGATATCATACTTCTATTCAAATATATTAGTGTAGTTGTTCTTATTCACTTTCTGTCAACCACATCTATGTACAATTAAAGTAAAATGCTGTTTGTTGAAGCTATTTTGTTTCAAACTAATATAAACAGATTGCTGGTTTATACCTACACGGCTACACACACTAACAAAATAACCCACTGTCTGACTTACTGGTAAAACCTGGTAAACTCCAACACTGTGTGGGTTTAGCTGCATGTTTTGTTTTTGTTTAGTTAGTCTTTTAATTTTCATGGCATATCTGTGTAGGTCGGTTTTGCATGCATAAATCTAGGATTGATTCATACTTAGATTCTAGTTCTTAAGAAAAGACCCTAGAGCTTGGGACCTACCAATACCAGTAGTCCAAACTGGTTTTCAGATAAATTTGTACTGAAACAGAAAATGATGAATACATCATACACAAAATAATTTATACTGTATTGTGGGTCCTGCTTGTTCTGTTTCCTCCATATTCAACTATCTTTTGTACAAATAAATAGGTATACAATATCTGAAATTAGTTCCCGTTATCTGATGTAGCTGGACTCGCTGATCAATGATCGTAACATGATGTGTTAATGTTTCTTATTATGTTATTCTTTGTTCCTTTTGCAGGCGCGACATTATAGGGGCTGTATCGTGGGGCCTACTTTTTTGCTTCCTCATCATATCCTCATACTTGGCCGTTTATTTCAGACATTTCAAGCTGTCAGCTTCCATTATATTTCTAGGGATTGTAATTCCAGCATTCCTTCACATTTCTAGACAGAGAAAGCTAGCAAAGAAGAGAGAGAGAAGGTTGTTGTTGCCTCTCTCCATGTGACATTTTATGGGTAGTGAAAGTATATTTGCTTTTTTTCTTTTCTTTGGTGATATAGCAAATTAAGTTGGCCCATTATGGCCTTTTCAGTCTCTTGTTCTTCTAAATTTCATGTATGCCTCTGAGCAAGCATGCTTACCTTGTTATAAAAGAGGTTAAAGTATACCCGTCTTCTAATTCTGAGTACAAAAATGCCCCTCCATTTGTTGTTAGTCATGTACAGAGATAGAGAGGAAGGTTCTATATTTTGAAGAACTGAGAAAGTGAGGTACATGCAGGACATTTTGATGTTCTTGAGGGATATATACACAAACTTGTGTTTTGAGGACTTATGGATCTTGGTTCTTTTGAATTTCAGGGGAAATGTGATACTTTTTTCCCCTGCACCCTAAAAGAAAAAAAAGTACAACCCCTTCTTTTAGTGTTTGCATTGAGGCTAGTTTGCTGTTTTTTCTGTTTGTACTTTGTAAAGGCAATTCTTTTGTAAGATGAATTCAATTCTGGCATTCAGCATATTTCAGTTTATATCTTCTAATTTTTGTACTTCTGACTATAATTATTTTCTCATTGATTATTAATGATTTTCTCAAGAAGATGCTCAAGATAATGCTGACAATAAAAATTGTGAAGTTTTTCTCCCCTTTCTATCTGTTGTGGGTGTAGACACTAATTTCTGGAGCATTTATACTATATATTAAATTAAAAGCATTAAGCTTTTCATGATCTTGGGTTAATTATTGGAAGTTTTAGATGTAACTATATGTTTCAAATATAATGTTCTTAGTCTTTCTTTTATTATACCTAGCAATGGATTTCTTTCTTTGGTTTGCAATTTCGTTTATGATACTTGTACGTCTCTCACTGAGTCATTGTACTTGATAAAGAAAAACAAGATTTTATTTTGTATCTCAAGGTATTTGTGTATGAATTGCAGGGTCATTTTGTACTAGTTCAAGTACATTCTGTAAAGTTTATTTACCCTTTCCATCTGGTTGTAAGCAATAATTTCTGGCGAATTGATATTGATATATGCTATTAAATTAGAAGCATCAACCTTTTCATGCACTTGGTCGGATGATTGGAAGCTTTAGATGCAAGTATATCTGTATATGTTTCAAATATAGTTTACAATTTCATTAAACATAGCAATGAATTTGTTTTCTTTAGTTTACAATTTCATTCATGATACTTCTATATATGAACCCGGTTGAGTTGTCTTACTTGGTAAAGTATGTATCTCAAGGGATTTGTGTGTGAATTACGGGGACATTTTATCTCAAATAGAACAAATGTATCCAGAAATGACCTGAAGTACAACACTCTCTTTATATCATTGTCTAATGTTTTGCTACTGTAGATTTCACAGTGATTATATTATAGACCGCCACAATATTCTTTTCATTGTGAACAGTGCTTTTTGCCTTTTTTTTCTCTCTAATTGAAGATATATGCTTATGGACTGGTGACTTGATAACACTGTCAGGTTTCATGAATTATCGTCACTTTTCTTCGTTGCATTTGCACAAGTTAGTTCAGATAATTACTAGTTATATATCTGCACATGATCATAATCCCACAATGGATTGCACTGAAAGATTCTTTTGCAAAATGGTGGTGAATTACTAGTTAATATTGAAATAAGTTAGTTCAGATAATTAGGTTCTTTGAGAACACAATTTAACACATGCACATCAGATCCTTCCAACTAAAGCTCTACAAATGGATTGCACATGATCACAATCCCATAAGGAGATATAGTTGGTGAATGTATATACCACGGATATTAGATTATGCATATTAATTAATCTAGCTTTTATATATGCGATTCTCGTATCATACCTACCTTATTAATTAAGTCCATATATGTGTGTTAAATTTGAACGTAACGCATGATGTGCATGATTGGAGGATAACTAGTTTTGCATTCTAGTACAATAAATTTGAAAAATTACAATATTGAATAAAATCGAGCAGCTGCATGCGTACCAAGATCATAAATTCTAAGAACAATGTTACACTTTTTTTAGGAGTCATATATGAGAGCAGTCCACCCAAATGCATGTGTTCATCTTTTGTCCTTTCGAGAATGTTAATTAAATTCTTTAGTTCAACACATTAGTAGTTAGAGCATCTCCATCCGTGAAACTCTTTGAATTTCTAAACAATGTCACATCAAATTAAGAAACTTAATTCTTTTTTAGTTTATAAACTCTTACATCTCTAAAACTACAATTAGAGTACAATATATTGTTATAATATTTAGGTTCCTGGTCTTTTATAAAATAAAAATAACAATGATGATAGTATATTTATCAACAATATAATATATTGTACCATCACTGTCTTGATGAGGGTTCCTGGTCTTTTTTTCACTGGAGTCCCTAAATATTTTTCACTAGAATCCCTAATATTTCTTTTCAAATTTCACTAGTCCTGGGACCCCAAACCCACTATGTGGCTCCGTCCTGTGTAACACTATGAATAAGAGAATACCTTCGATCATGATTCCATCATCTCCCTCAGCCACCTAAGCACACTCCCGATTAAGTTACCTAGATAGCCTTTCGTCATGGGGTTGGAGAGGAGGCAATACATCATGCCATTCTTCTATGAATCTGTCGATCGAGGATCTCACACACCTTGTCCCCTCTGTTGTTGCGCACCAACATATTCTCCTGATATTTAATAAAATGATGAATTGCACATGTTCATAAAAAATAAGGGTCTGTTTCGCAAAACAAGAAATAGCACTATAATAGTGCATTTTGGAAGGGTGAAAGTAGAATGGTGTCATTTTGAAAGAGTGAAAGAAGAGTGGTATTTTTTACTATTTGGAAGAGCAAAAGCGTTATTTGACATTTGTTAATTAGAATAATGCACAAGTGCTGATAATAATAATAATAATAATAATAATAATAATAATAATAATAATAATAATAATAACGAAAACAATAATATAATAATGATAATGATAATGGAAATTATAATATAATAATAGTAACGTAAAAAAAGTAATAACATAATAATATACATTATATTTTAAAACTAATAAAATAGCATAATAATAGTGATTGCATAATGTAATGTTAACAACATAACTATGATTATTATAATATAATAATAATAATTATGATAATGTAATGATAATAATGAAATAGCTTATATAATAAAATAATTATACAATACTTTATTTAATAAAATAAAAAGTGATGGTACAATATATTGTTGATAATTGTGGTAATATAATATAATATAATAATAAGTACAATAATATTATAATAATAAATATAGTAATAATGTAATAAAAATATAAACTTAAATAAAATAGTACTTAATAACTATTATTATATGCTTAATTTTTTAAAATAAAAATAAAATAACAAAAGTGATGGTATAATATACTATATTATAATTATAATAATATAATATATTTTATTTAATATTTTTATCATAATATAATTACAACAAAAATAATGATAATATAATTAAATAATGAATCAAATAACAAAAATATGTGTTCTTTTATAAAATAAAAATAACAATGATGATAGTATAATATGATAAAATATAGTTAAATACTAACTATAATACAATATAATCAAATAATAATTGTTATTCTGCAATTGCTATTCCGATATAGCACCTATGGTTTGAAATGTCGGATTAGCTAAACTTTGCACTTTTCGAATATACTAAAATTTGTTTGGTAAAAAAGTTGAGTTGGAATAGTCTATTCTGGAAGAGAGACTATTCCATGGGTTGCCAAATGGACCCCAACTGTCTTAATTGAATTTCATGACTAATTTCGTTAAGTGTAGGATTCCACATTGTCAAAATCACAGGTACAACTACCTACACCACCTAAGAGGCCGAACGAGCAAGGAACATGAATAGAGAAGATGGTTCTGAGTGGGCAGACCATCCAAAACGAATTCGTGCATACCGTGTAGGGGCTTAACAGCCAATGTACATCCTTGTACGATATTCTGATGTTCACACCTCTTCGAAGACCTAATTGAGGTCTTAAAAAGAAAATAGGTGTATGGAGAAATTTCGAACTGTGTTCTCTATTACATATTCAATATTTAAATTAAAACATGAATAACATACATACATCCATGCATGTAGTGTATCTAGAAGTGTAGGAGAATTTAAGGATGCGAGAGTTATTTCTACTTTTTGGATCCGGAAAGATGCTCCGTTGTGCAGGTCAACATGGATGCGTTCGCGACGATCAATTACTTCAGGCAGTCCTTCATGATGACCCCAATAAATTTTGTCATCGTCATTCCTTATCATCAGGGTTAAAATATTTACTCTCAAAATTTAATATGCTTACATATTCATCTTATTTTTATTTACTTATATCTCACATTAAAGTAATTATATGTCACATAAGATGCTCATTCTTGCACACATAGATAAAGACATGGTATACGTTAGGGATTCTTTATGTTCAAAAGACACATAAATTATTAGTCAAGGTGCCGATCAATATGTAAGTTTCTTCTCAACACCTAAATATGTTGCTAATTAATTTATACAAGCTAACTTTAAATTTATTCTACAAGGGCCTGAAGTATTTAAAGAAAATGGTCAAATGAACTTCACTTCGGGTACATATATATAACTTCAACTTCATTTTTAATTATGTTAATTCATCTTGCGATTACCTACCAGACAAGATCTAATTCCTAGAGGGCGCTCTATCTTAAAAATCAGCTCGTAAGCATTGAAGGAATTCTTACTTTTAAATTGTCAATTTAAGGCTCTAAACAACTCGACAATGTGATATGCGACTATTATGTCATACGGTCGATGCTTGGCATGATATTACATTACGTGGCTTATGGCGAGTACCCTTTTGATCAGGTGTGTTTCATAAAACTTTCAGTGCACTCAAATATTTTTCATTCATCAAACTAATAGTATTTTGGTTTTCTTTACATGAAGGGTTTGGAGCCGGTCAATTCTGCTTATCCTCAAGAGGATATTGAACGACTAGTAACGAAACTTGCAGAATTTGTCACACCTAAACTCTCTTGATGCATGTATGTTTTTGTGTATTTGTGTTGGGTGTCTGTGTTGGTTGTAACAAACGTTGTAATTATGTGAATGTTTTTATTGTAATTATAGTGTCATATATAATTTTAAACTATGATCAAATTTTTATTGTGATGAAAATTTTATGTGCATTTTTATTGTAATGAAATTTTATGGCAAAAATATATATAATTAATTAGCTAGCAAATCTAATAGACTAGTTACCATTTGTGGAGCGCTTTTAAAAATGCATAAGGCAACAAATTATTTATTAAATAAATGTTGCCTTATCATCTTCTGACGTTGTTAGAGAGTCCACGTGGGGATATAAGACAACATTTATTTAATAAATAACCATTGTCCAATAGTTGTTTAATAACTAACCGTTGGTTTATTTTGAATATTAAATTACTAATTTCTCTTCAACACCGTCTATATGCCAACTGTTCTTTATATGATTCACCATGCCCTTATACACCAATGGTTACATAACCGTTGGAAAGATGATTTTTAACCATTGACATATATCTTTATGTGGTAGTGAATATAAGAGAAAGAAAAAGAAATTGTAGGTGCATTTTCATTATATATATATATATATATATATAGAGGTGAGCTATTATGCTTCAAGAAGCCAAAATGAGTTTGGTTTCACATACTCTCAACCTTAGATGTGAATCCCTTGCTTTAAGATTCGTACTTTTAATATATGACCAATCCTGAACTGTGGACCTAGAAAGCTTGAAAACTGAAAGTCAGTATACCATCTTAACCAGACTTCCTAAGAGATTAATTAAGTTAACGTTTGAATATTTTTACGAGATATCGGAGCCGAACCTCAGCCGAGTTAGAAACTTTTTATGAACGACTGGCGTAATACCGCTAGGAGTTCAATATATCAAGAAGCCCTAAAGGCAACCGAGACGATTGAAGAACCGGCAAACGGTTTCCTGAAACCAGCCGAATTCGCGAAAGGAGCCACAACATCATTGATCAAGCAGAACAACACAATAATCCAACTGTTGGTCAAAATCAAAGAAGACCTTGAAGATTGCAAAACCGCAATCAGGAGACTAGAGGCAGCAAAAACCAAAGTCCCTGAAACAGAAGATCTTACACAATCCATAAACGAACTCCAAAAAGGCTTACATAAACTTAGCCTTGGTGAACCTAGTGAGAAAAAGATCAAGAAACCAACCGGCCAGTTCTTTGTATTCAAAAACCCGAAGGAAATACTTGACTCAGTTAAAAACCAAAAATGAGTCAAACAAGAACTGAAACGGCGAGCAGACCAAGCATATCTGGCAGAGACAACAACCAAAACCCTACAATTGAGGACCAGATAAAGGGCTATAGGCTAGGAAGCCGCATAACATTTGAAGCGCAGAGAAGAATGCCGGGAATAAGGCATTATAGAAGGAGCCTTGAGTCTCAGCTAAACCCAGATACTGAGCTAAACCTCTCTCAGTACCGAAGGGCTCAGCAAGTTCCAGCAGAAACCTTATATCAAGCTGGATGGTCAGAGAGAAATCACCGAGTTTATCAACATTACTCGGATGAAAGAGTACTAGCGGTAGATGGAGCTCAGGTGGAGTTACCATTTATCTCTCAACAAAGTTATAATCAATTGGTGCAAGAAGGACTTCAACATTTGCATATTAGTCTTGTGATGATAAGACTTTATGCACTCCACAAGAGAAACGCTGGGGTTAATGCCCTAGTAGTACTAAGAGATACAAGATGGTCTAACGATAGGGCCATAATCAGCTCCATGGAGATAGATCTAACAGGTGGCACGCAACTGGCGTACACAGCACCAGACATGACCTTAAGCATCCACGATTTCAACAATCACATACAAGTCGTGTTGCAAACACATGGCTACGATGGATGGCAAGGTGGTGAAAGCAACCTCCTACTCTCTAGATCACTCATAGGGAGGTTATCAAACACAAGCCACACAAATTTCAGATACAATGTAGAAAGAATGGCAGAACATCTGGCAAGCAGAGGAATTAGAGCGATTCTAGGCCAGATGAGATCAATTGAGGAACTAAGAGGAAGACAATGGATCATACGGCCAGCAATAGCACCAGCCGTACAAAATCCACAGACAGCAAGAATAAGGACCAGAACTGATGGGTCCTTAGCAGTGAGATTTGGTGGATATTCATCAACCGCGCCACCAGAAGAGGCAACAGTGGGCCAAGCTGATGAAGAAATCCTAGAAGAAGAATCAGCCCTGATGATGTTCTGTGACTGGCACGAGTCGCAGGATGAAGATGAAGATAATGATGAACTCGAGATGTTGCAATTATTAGCAGCATTACCGAGAGAAAAACAGTCGGCTGAAGAAGATGCCGGACCAATCTGGGATAAATACAACGATTCCAGTGAAGAAGAATGGGTAAACCCATTCTCTCAGAAGGATGGAAGGGAGGAGGTCAAAACCGAAACCATTCTAGCAGCGATGGAATATCCATTGCTCAAAAACCTCGATTCAAAAATTGAAACAATCCTTTCAACCCAATCCACAGCAACTGGACCTAGCAGACCGCGAGAGCCAATGATGGGACCCCCAATGTACCCATCAGGGAGTCTTAGACAAAACCAACAACAACTTGATGTCCCAGAGATAAGAGCCAGAGTTAATAGATTTAAATGAGGGTTTGCACAACAAAGCAATGAAAGATTCAACCTTCCTTCAGCGCAAGCGAACCAAGGCGCTATGCTCATATTGCCTGAGGATATAGGGCAGTACAGTGATGTGATCTCCAGGTGGAAGTCAATCACCCTAAACCTTGTTAACGAAAGAAACTAGGCTGATAATAAAAGCAAGGTTATATACATAGAAAACCTGTTGGGAGAAATAGAGAAAAAGACATGGATCCAGTGGCGAATGACATATCCACAGGAGTATGAAGAACTGGTAAACATTGCCGATGATCCTCAAAATGTCATCTCCCAAGTCAGAAGAATAATCTTACTCGAAGATCCATATCAAGGTTCAACGGTAGAACAGGATCAAGCATACAATGATCTCGAGAGATTATCATGCAACAACATGAAGGACCTATTCGACTACATGAATGATTATAAGGTCCTAGCAGCAAAGTCAGGACGCATGTATATTAGTCCTGAGCTCTCTGAGAAGTTTTTCAGAAAGATGCCCCCTCTAATCGGAAAAGAATTAGAAAGAGCGTACATGGAGAAGTACCCGGGGAGCACTGTCGGAGTACTGCCAAGAATCAACTTTTCATACCAGTACCTGGCAGAATCATGCAAGAGAGCAGCGCTACAAAGAAGTTTGAAAGATCTATCTTTTTGTAGCAAAATCCCAATTCCAGGCTACTACCAGAAGAATAAGAAATATGGGATTTGAAAAGCAAAAACCTATCGCGGAAAACCACATGAATCTCACATAAGAGTATTCAAGAGAAAGAACGCGGACAAGGTGAGAAAGTGCAAATGCTTTATTTGTGGTGAAGAAGGTCACTTCGCCAGAGACTGTAGAAGAAAACAAGGTAACATTGCAAGGGCTGCAATTGTCGAAAACCTTGACCTAGATGATGACTGGGATATCTTGTCTGTTAACCAAAACGAACCGGATAGTGACGCTATATGCTCACTTTCGGAGGGTGAGGTTGGCAACGCAAGAGCAGTTATCATGGAACTTGGAGATACACCGTTTGAATCAATCTTTATGCTCCAAGAAGAAACGCCATCATGGCGAAAGCAACCAAACCTGTCTACTGAAATGAAAAATTGTGAACATTCATGGGAGGATAATGGTGAAATACCACGAGGTTGCGAAAGATGTAACTGCTGTTTAGAGACAACAAACAGCAAAATGAGGGCGCACTGTGCAAAATGCAAGATGAATGTGTGTCCCATGTGTTCAAGGTTTGTGTTTGGAAGAAAGATCATGATAAGAACACAAAACCTAAGTCCCTATGATAGCAAGGATGAGCTTATCAATGAACTTCTAAGCTATATCCAGTATCTCCTAGCTGAAAACGCAAGATTGAAGGATCAATTGTGGGAGAATGAGCTAGTAGCAGACATGACCAAGATGGATATAAAGGGCAAGCGTAAGGTGGTGGGAGAAGTAGAAGTCGATTCAGATGATAGTGATGAATCCCCACCAAATGTTGCATTTCCCAAGAAGGCCAATCCAAATCAGAACCTTATAATAAAAGAGATGGCCAATAAACTCTCTGATGACGAGATAAATACTACAGTCCCAGATCCTAGAAAAGGAAGAAGGGTAATCAACAGGCTGTACAACATTGAACTGCAGATAGAAATACCAGGGGTAAATCCTTTTAAAATTCAGGCGATATTGGATACAGGCGCTACGGTATGCTGTGTAAACCAAGAATTTATACCCCCTGAGGCCTTGGAGCAAGTCTATACCCTATACAGATAAATGGGGTAAACTCTCAGCAAATCGCAAACCTGAAACTGAAGAATGGGCAGATGTCTATTGAAGACAACAAATTCAGAATTCCATTTACATATGCATTCCCGATGGGCAAGGAAGGAGGTGTCCAAATGCTAATTGGATGCAATTTCATCAGGGTAATGCAAGGTGGACTGAGAATCGAAGGGCAGATGGTTACATTTTACAAAAATGTAACAACAATAACCACCAGGGCAGATGCTGAGATCATTTCTCAGGCAGCAGTGGAAGAACTTGACCTATCTGAGCTTGAATACATAGAGGTCAAAGAAGCCGTTGCCTATAACTGTGGTGATGAGTCACCATGGTTCAAGAATAAATTCAGAGACCTGCTAAGAAGACTGAAGGAGCAGGGCTATATTGGAGACGATCCGATTAAACACTGGGCGAAAAATCAAGTAACATGCAATCTGGATATCATAAACCCAGATATCTCAATACAAGACAAACCCTTAAAGCATGTTACCCCGGCCATGAAGGAACAGTTTGACATGCATGTGCAAGCGTTACTGAAAATTGGAGTGATCCAACCTAGCACAAGCAGGCATAGAACCATGGCCATAATGGTAAATTCGGGTACAACAATAGACCCGATTACGAAAAAAGAGGTCAAAGGGAAGGAGCGTATGGTCTTTAATTACCGAACCCTCAATGACAACACACACAAAGACCAGTACAGTCTACCAGGCATTAACACCATCCTGAAGAAGATTGGCAACATCAAGATATTCTCGAAATTCGACCTAAAAAGCGGATTTCATCAAGTTGCCATGGATCCAGAGTCAATACCCTGGACGGCATTTGTGGTACCTGGAGGACTCTATGAATGGCTAGTCATGCCATTTGGCCTGAAAAACGCACCAGCAATATTTCAGAGGAAGATGGACAACTGCTTTAGAGGTACAGAGGATTTCATAGCAGTTTACATTGATGATATCCTCATTTTCTCAGAAACAGAAGAACAACACGCAACACATCTGAGTAAAATGTTGGAGATATGTGAAAAATGGGGACTGGTGCTATCTCTTACTAAGATGAAAATCGCGGTAAAGGAGATTGAATTTCTTGGGGCAGTAATCGGTGAGAGTAAGATCAAACTTCAGCCCCATATAATCAAGAAAATAGTTCAGTTTGACAACGAAAAGATGAAGGAGAAAGCTGGGCTCAGATCCTGGTTGGGAATACTGAACTATGCGAGAAGCTACATTCCTAATCTGGGAACTCTCATTGGGTCATTATACTCCAAAACAAGCCCTCATGGAGACAAGAGGCTAAAACCCTCTGATTATCAGCTCATCAGCAAGATAAAAGTGCTGGTACAAAATCTTCCTGATCTCGAATTACCACCTCCTGGATCCTATATTGTTCTTGAAACAGATGGGTGTATGGAAGGATGGGGCGGTGTTTGTAAGTGGAAGAAGAAGAAGAATGATCCCAGGAACACAGAACGGGTTTGTGCTTATGCCAGTGGGAAATTCCCGGTAATAAAATCGACAATAGACGCTGAAATCCATGCATGTATGGAGACGATGAAAGCTCTCAAGATCCACTATCTTGATCAACAAGAAATAACCCTTAGAACAGACTGTCAAGCTATCATCAGCTTCTACAACAAGTCAGCGCAGAACAAACCGTCCAGAGTCAGATGGATTAACTTTGTTGATTTTATAACTGTTACAGGGGTACAAGTCAATTTTGAGCATATTGATGGCAAACTAAACGTACTCGCTGATGCACTTTCAAGATTAACTGCTAATATGGTTTATACCAGAAGCAGTGAAATAACTGATGCATGTCTGAAAAATCTTGAAGAAGCAATTGGAAAAGTAACCCAGGCACCAAACAAGGAAGTTTTCATAAACTTGTGCCAGCTAATAGAAAAGATTTCTTTTCTATTAGAAAGAAATTGAATGTTTTGATTGCGGAAGTGGTGGACCGCAGAAACAAATCATCACATTTATCTAATAAGTGTGTTATCTTATTTTTAGTTTTTACAGGGAAGGAAGGACTCAGGAGAATCATAATAAGCAGTGAACCACGAAGGGTCAGGGAAGCATTTAACAAGGCAGAAGCTTGGGAAGCATTGTGTGGGCAGAATGCTCCATTAGCCCGATACTCACATACAACAGAAGACACCTTTGTATGTTACCCAAGAAGCATTGAAGAAGAAAACGCTATGACTAGCAGACTATCCGATCTGTACAAAGAACAAGCCTGTAAAGCTTGCATACAAGTAGAAATACTTATTGCCATGAAGTATCTCCAGAAAACAAGGCTTGAGTCAATAGCAACAAAAGACAATTGGGCAAGTGACATGTTAAGAGGGGTGGATGCTGGCATACAGGCACTCATCCAATGCCACGACACACTGATAGAAAGCTACAGAGAAACCCACTCCTAAAAGCTGTTTTATTAAAGTTCCTCTTTTGGATGACTCCTTAGTGTGTTGGAGCATCTTCTTTATTTTACTTTACAGATGTCTCCTTAGTGTGCTGGAGCATCTACTTTATTTTGAGTGGTTTTACTTTTTATTTATTTAAAGATGTCGTCTAGTGTGCCGACGCATCTTTTTATTCTGAGTGGAAGACAAGAGTTAGTTGATACCTCTTTATTTGCATGACGATGGGGCCCAATGCGCACCCGGTGCAATAATAGAGATCCTATCTCAAGTCTATATATTGTAACATCTTATGAAGTTGCAGGCACATCAGAAAATATCTGAAAGCTTACTTCTTCCAGTTAAATAAAACAATCAAGTTTTCAGCTTTTAAATTTCTCTAAGTCTCAAGTTTCCAGTACATAATCTGTCCGAGAGCTTGAGCCGATCTTAATTCCGCGTGACTTACCGTTGGTATCAGAGCTTGAAGTTGTTCCTTTTGATCTCTGGTTAGTAATGGCTTTCTAAATTCTTTCATAATTTCTGGAGAAACAGGGATGGAACGGTTGTGATATTAAAATGTTCAATTGAAGAAGGGAGGAGAACAAACTGAAACCGAAAAGCTAGAAGTTTGGGAGACGTGAACTTAGTATAGGCGATAAAGAGAGAAAAGTACCCAAGGAGGGGAATAGTACCATTACATTCGTAATATTAAGAAGATACTCAAATGAATGGCTAGAAAGTTTAAATCCGACGGTTAGAAATAGTCTAAATCCAAAAAGGCCTTGGCACTATGAAGCACGATAGCCTATATATATATATATATATATTTCACATATATTACACAACAAAATCTAATAAAAGTAAACCATCAAATTTTCAATTCGTCTGGTGATTACAGATTTCACTGCTAATAGATACTCGGTTTTAATGAATTTAAACATTTCCGATTTCCGATGCATGCATGAATGGATAAAGGAAAGATATGAAAATATATAATGAAACCAGCAACATTTATATATGTATATATATCTTTACAGTAACATATCCATTTAGCCATCCATGATCTCTGGTTAATTAATTGTCGTTTGATCTGAGCTGGTGTAAAGCTGAGTTCAGCAGTCTCACAACATCCTCCGCTGTTATATTCCATGCTTCCTCCATCTGTTAAATTTAGAAGCACGATTAGATCACATAAAATCATGCATATATAGATAGAATTCTAAAGAGAGATTGGAAGAATGAATTTGTTATATTAATCTTGTATCTTGATTACAAATGTAGAGGTATATTTATAGACTTGATGACATTATTAAGTTAAACATCTCCAACACTAATTCTCTCTAATATCTCCTACATAGTACATACCCTCTATTATAATTACAATGCTACTCATCTTCACAATTATACATTTAATAATATCTCCAACTTATATCCTAACACATATACAATGGCTTATAAAGATGTAGATATACAAGCTAGCTATATGCATAATTGCATATATTAACAGATATACGTCTTTACTTGATGCATATTTACCACTAAAAGTGTCACTTATGGCTAGCTTGCATGCGTATAAACATGAACAAATTCATCAATATATGCTTATGTGTACCTTTATCTACAAATTGTTATCTTTAAATCTTTCTACTAAAAGCACTTTGTACAAGAATGAAAATTAATCTAATACTTTTTAAGTAGCAAAAGCCTACTTAATTATATTTTCTTGAACAATAAATAACACGGCCGGTTCAGTATGACAAGAAATAATTAAAAGATAAAACATGCTGCAAGAAGATATTAAAAAAAGGTTTATTTAGATAAAATAAACCTTGAAGTTTAGGTCGTTCCATTTCTCATTTTTCTACATTAATAAATGCTCATCATATATATGTTTCTTAAATTAACTACACAACGAATATCAGCTTCCTCCCTTTTTTTGAGAAATAATCATACAAATAAACAAATAATCATCTTGAAAAATGAGAACTGATGTGGACCATGCAAGTTGGTCTTTTCATTGACATAATATCACATGCATGCAATTAATAGGTTACAGTAATGGGATTGGGATCGATGGCATATATGTTACTATGTTAGGCCTTGTCATTCCAACAGATGACAATTAATAACAGGAGAAATAATCAAGTGGCAGACTAGCTCAGACAAGAAATAATCAAGTTTTTCATATCTGGAATTTGGTAATATATTGCATATCTAGATGTAATATATTGCATATATATGTAATATGCATATGACACTACTCATTTCATCCTATGCGGTTATGAATGTTTAATTTGGTCAATAAATTGAGACTCAAGTTGCTCAATAAATTCTTCATATCAAAATTTTGTAGGAAATAAAATTTCGTGATTTTTAGAGCATTCTTGCTATTTTCAAATATTTTGAAAAACAGTAAAAAATGGCAGTTTTTAATATTAAACATGGGTTGTTTTTGAAAAACATTTAAAAAATTTCAAGAAAGCTCACGAAATTTGATTTACTACAAGATGTTATATGAAAAATTTATTGAGAAACTTAAATATCAATCTATTGAGCAAATGCATAGTCGTATAGAAAGAAACAAGATATTCTATGCATATTACCATAGCCTTGTTCTTTAAAATACAGTATTAATAGTGTACATCTAATTACATTTCTTTGCAAAATATTATTCAAATAAAATAATTCATATTGTAGATATGCTCCCAGTTATTTGGACCCTCGACCAGAAATTGTTTTAAAATTATACTTATAATATAGTTTCAGAAAAACTTAGAAATTAAATATGCTTATGTTTGAAAACGAATTTAAATTTTGCACCCCTCCTCCCACAAACATGAAATTCTGACTCCGCCTCTGATCAATTTCTAAAATGATAGTATAATATGTTACATATAAGTATATAACTAGTGTTAATTATTATATATCATATGCCTTTGGAAAAATTAAACTATTATATGATCAGGATATTAATTAGCTTGCCTTTATTGTAAATCATATATATATGCCTTTGCAAAAAACTATAGGGTCATAACATTTATCATCCCAAAACGCTTTTGGATGCTACTATATGATCAGTAATTGCATGACCACACATGTTCAATTTTACTTTTGTAATTTAAAATAATAAAAACCATATACTTCTTCTTAATATGTACATAATCAGTTACCTGTATCTATATATGATCTTAATTAAATTAAGATTCTAGCTTGTCGAGAGTACACCTTACCCTTGCAAGTAATTCTTTGGCAGAACAACAAAGATCAAAAGGTTAATCTGATACAGACACCTTCCTTTGTGGAATAAAATTATACTTAGTAAACTGTAAGAGCTATGTAAAATTTTCACAACTTGCCTGGCCATGTAGTGTAATAAATGAAGTTGATCTTGATAAAGGCATCTGATTAGCATGAGTAACTGTGATATTACACTCCTCAAGCTCAGACAACACTTTCACCAACACACCTTTGAAACTCTCACAGTGGATGCTTATAAGAATCTTGTTGCCTGAGAGGCGCGCTTCAATCTCCGGCAGAGGCTTAGACTTTGTAGAAGATGAGCAGCCCAGAACACCGGCCTCGGATGAGATGCATGAAGAATTCTTGACAAGAACCACAGATTCAATTGGTTTAGGGTTTTGAGCTTCTAGGTTTTTCACTTTCTGTTGAAGTTCTTTAATGTGCACCACAGCGTCTACCAGAATTGAAGCTTTGTCCATCTGAAAGACAACCGAAAGAAAACAATTATCATATAGTTTTCATCAATGAGATAAGCAAGTTTGTAGCTGAAAAATTCACCTACTTCACCAAGATTTTCAATCTTGCCTGAAGAAGAAAGCCAGTAAACTAGGATAGCAGTTTTTGTTTTAAATTGTACTGATCAGTTTAGTCTTCCTAAATCCTAAAGATTGGATGCCAATTAAGTGCGGTTCAATACTTAACTGAATGTGAGAAAAGAAAACCTTTGAAATTAATAAACTTCTCAAATTCATTTTTTTTGGTAAGCTGGTAATCACTTCTTTTATTTCCTTGAGGGTTATAGAAACTCAACAGGTTTCTTGTTCAAAAGTCACAAGTAAACTAAAATTATACTGGAAATAAAAAGTACCTTTTTTAGGCTAGGAATAACTGATGATAGTTCAACAAATTGTTGGTTGAGCTTCTCTCTTCTCTTTCTCTCTGCAATGACATGGTCTTGACCATGCAGTTGCACAGGCCCCTTACAAGCGATCTTTATTCCTTGTTGCTTCTTTGTGCCAAACACTTCATACCTCTCTTTCAGTTCATAAGAGGACGAACTTAGATCCGCACTTCCACCAAAATTCATGTCGATCGGCTTTGAGTTATTATGACAAATCCAACTGTTATTGCTATTCCTAGCATTTTCCTCAACAGTTCCCTGCAGAAAACTAAACTGATCTCTATTAATGGAGATATTTCTCAATGGAGGAATAATATTGGGGAAGTTTGTGCAGCAATCTCCAGAGAAATCATCATGAAAGGTTCCGCTATATGGGAAAGGGGATTGAATTTGATCCAAAGATGAATTTATCATCCATTCTAACTTATTCTCTTCCATTCCTGAAAAGATTTATATAAAATAATATCTAGTTAGAAACAACAGAATGAAGTAGATTCAATGGACAATGTTAGCTGGTTTTATGATCCTGTATTTCTCCTAATTCTAACAGAATCAATTGTTGAATTTCAAAGTGCTGAATTTCTAACAGATCTTGAAATAAGTTTGTGCAGGAAACCACACCCTTCCTCCTTCCAAATAGACATAAACACACAGATATGAACACACAATGAAGGGGGAAAATAAAAAAAAAAGATTTTAAATAACTGAAGGAAATCTATATGAGTCACAAATTGAAAGATTAAAAAGTTCATATTAACTAAGAGCTTAATGCAAAAAAAGGCAAAAAGGTAGCTATGCGTACCGTGAAAGGGAAACTTTCAGTTGGATTTAATGGAGGTTTTGCTTGCTATATACATACATCGAGTTCAAATGAATATATGCACAATATTTTATGTGTGAACGTTCCTCCTCTCTCTCTCTCTTTAATCAGTTCAATACGTTGGTGCCTGCCAAAGCTATAGTATCCTCTCTCTCTCCTCTCCACCTAAACTCTCTCTTTTTCTCTCTCTATTGCTCCATAGCAAAATCTTGATGCAATCACAAAAAAATCATCAGTCCCGATCACGTGGACCCAAGTTTTATTTTTTTTTTACAAATTTATATTTATTATGAAGAAAGTATAAATTATCAATATCTTGCGTTTACTTACCTCTACTGCCGGACAGCGACTGCTGCTACTATATAGGTGTATTACTAGTTGGTGTTTTCAAACCCGTGTCGTCGTGATCAAACACGGCAAAAACGATACAAAACGATAAGGATACAACACAGTTAAGACACAGAACGGAACACGACACGGTATTGTTCACGTGTCGTGCTCAATTTTTTATTATAGAACACGACACAACACGTTTACGTGTGAATGCACGATACAGTACAAAACACGACACAGCACATGAACACGGCTAGACACGACACGTTTAGGCACGATACAACAACACAAATAAGCATGGGTAGGAACGCTAGGCACTATTAAGCATGACTAGAGGTGACAAGTCGGGTGAGTCGAGCGGGTTTGGGTCGTCGGGTTGAGTTGGGACGGGTTAGTTGACTATCAACAATAGTCGGGTTGTGGGTCGATCGGGTGAGGATCGTCAGGTGTCAACAACTTTTGGTTCATGGGTCTAGTCGGGTGAAATCGGGTCAGGCCGTGTCGATCTTTTTCTGGTAACAGGTCGGGTCGAGCGAGATCGGGTTGGGTTTCGGGTCGGGTGGCGTCAACAACTTTTGAGTCTTGGGTCGGGTCGGGTCGGGCGAGATCTCAGGTCGGGTAGGACAAGATCGAGTCAAGTTCAGGTCGGGTCAGGCGAGATTGAGTTGAGTTCAGGTCGGGTTGCATCGGCAACTTTCGAGTTTTATTTTGAGTTTCAAGTTCAATCGAAAAAGATTGGACCGCGTTATTCAATTGTGTTATTAAATCATGACTTTTTCTAATGTTAATTTGTTTGGTAAAGTTAAATTATGATGTAGGCAAGATAGGATTAAAACGATTTATAGGTTGTATCAGGTCAAGTCGGGTCGAGCTTGGGTCCTCATGTGTCGCTCCATCTCAGATTATGGGTCGTTTCAGGTCGAGTCCTCATGTGTCGCGCTATCTCGGGTTAGGGGTAGTCTGTTTTTGGTCCTCATGTTACCTATTATCAAATCGATCATATTTATTCTTGGTCAATTGTGAAGCATGTGAAAAAGCTTGTTGTAATTATTGATTTGACAATGGGCCGCCGGGTCGGGCCGGGTCGGTCCAAACTCGTTCGGTCCAACGGGTTGATCGGTCTATGGGTTGGTTGGTCCACGAGTTGGTTGGTCTATGGGTTGGTCGGTCCACGAGTTGGTCGGGCCGGGTTTCGACGATTTCAAATTTTGTCGGCCGACCGCAACCTGTCTTAGACCCATGGGTCGGCGGACCGTCGGGTTTGAGGCGGGTTCGTGGCGGGCCGATCCGGTTGGACGGGTTTTTTTTCCGAGTTTGTTTGCATTTTTTGAATTTAATGAGTTATTCCCAGGTTATTTCCGGATTGGAACGGATTTTGCACGAGTTTGAGTGGATTTCGGCGGGTTTCGACGGGTTGACGGGTCGGTCCAATCCCGGGCCTAATTTGAGTCGGATTTTTTCGAAAAAGTTTGGTCGCAATCCGTCTTTGATCACTGATTTTTATTGAATGGGTCCGCACAGATAGAACCTCGGATCGGATCGGACCCGGTTGGATTTTGTAAAATCCCTAGTTGTAATCAAATCATAATAATTTTATTGAAGAAGATCTATGTGGTGCAATACACGGATTCACACATCAATATTCACGTTTATATATATACTGCCCTATTGGTGAAGTCAAAAGTCCATAAAAGAAAATGTCTCTTGGTTATTTTCCCAGCTTTATGAATCTTGTTTCATAACCACAGTACCAAACCGACAACATAATTAATTAATATGTGACCTGGACAACCAAACCTCTCCAAAACTGGATTATACACAGCCTGTACAAGAGATTAATTTTTCACCAACTAAATAATCTGCAAAACGGGATTTTGTTCGACCATAATCTCATATATAATATAGTTAGCAATCATGTTAAGATTTATATTATATATATATATATATATATGCACTTTAGGCAACTAAACATGATCTTCGTATCAGTGACCATATTATTTAACCCACTATGAAGCTTCCTTCTTATCCTCGTTACGGGGTTAGGACTAAAAAAAGACATTCTTTCCTCCTACTTCATATTTTTGTAGCTTTTCTTTAGGACTTGGAAGTGGTCGCAATGTTGCATGCCTAAGAATAAGAAGCAACAGTGCAACGTGCATCACGGACATCTGTAATTTGCTAGTTGGTAGGTGTATTTAGGATCTAAATTGGTACTGAACTACTACAATATTATTATAACATGTAATTTTAAAATATAAAGTAAACAACTTCATGACTCGTATCTCTAATTTTAAAATATAAATTGTCGATTCGAAAATGTAGTACATACTAAATTTATTGAGAGATCAAAATCTACATTTTTTGCTCTTTTTATTATTTTATCGGATGAGTGAAAAGTTCGTTAATATCACGATTTGCATACCTTCAATATAACATTTGACCCCTCCGATAAAGTAGTAAAAATATATTTTCAAAAAAATGTAAAATTTGGTCTACAAATAAAGTTTAGTATAGAATATATTTTCAACGATTCGGATGTGCTATTTACAGTTTGAAATTAGAGATACAAATCTAAAATATATAAAATTTTGTACTTTATAAAATATCACTACTACAGGTACGCTTGTTGAGACGAATATTTGTGCACATACAGACGGTTAAGCCCGTCCGAAGAAAAATATAGGGGCAATAGTAGATTCGTCTTAAGCCCGTTGCAAGAATAATCGTTTCAAAGGATTGTAGAGACGAATGAACAACCGTCTCCAAACTTTAACCCTTGAGACAAATCAATCGTCTGTACGAATCCACCTTTCGGACAGCTTAACCGACTCTATTAAAAAATTTAAGGATGGATTGACCATCCATATTTCTAATTATTAGAGACGAATTGATCATTCATATTTGTATGCTTTAGAGACGAATTGATCGTCCATAATTGTATTTTTTTAGAGACAAATTGGCTGTTCATAGTTCTATTTTGTAGAGATGAATTGACCGTTCGTATTCTTAATAATTAGAGACGAACTGACCGTTCATATATGCATTCTTTAGAGACGAAATGGTTGTCCATATTTGTATTTTTAGAGACGAATTGACCGTATGTATTTATATTTCATAGAGACGACAAGTTTGTCCATATAATTAGAAAAGATGACAGCTACATCCAATTTAGCTGCATCGAAATTACAATCAATAAATTAATTAATATTTTAAATCAATTAATGTATATATTTTGTAATATTTTGTTTAAAAATTAATTTTGTGTACCAAAAAAATAATTCAATTGAAAAAAAAAGTAGCTGTTTTAACATTGATATAAAGAAAAGGTAGCATTACAATATAAATTACATATTTATTGTTGTAGCACATAATACATCCATAATTTACAATTTTAAAATGTTATATTGTTCTTGTTCAGTAAAACTTCACACCATTTGTTCCAAAACACCTTCAAAATTAATACTTGTTGTTTGCTTGTCACTTCGGCTAAGTGGTCAAGTCGTCAGGTGGAAATAAGTAGACTCGTTCAAAATAACCATCTTCTCCTATTTCAACATAAGAACTCTTGAATTAGCATCTATTTTTCCTTTGATAACAAAAGATACATTGAAAATTCAAGCTTTTAATAACGTTCAACCCTACTTGGCTCACACGGTTCAGCAAATAACAATCAAAAGTTTTAATTGTTATTTCATTGATAAAGCCTCAAAATATCTGTAAAATAGAGGAAAAACTGGAAAAGAAAATTCCTTGAGGGGAATCAAAGCTGCATGGACACAAACAAGATAAGGTATATTGAATGCTACGTTATAATTTTTCATACAATTTTACTAATTGTTTGAGAAAAAAGAAGCACTACAGAGTACATTGATAGTTTTATACCGTGTAATTGAATATTATTTGAAGTACTTTGTCTGCTTTCTCATGTCAGATTTCTCTCTGCTGTAAAATTTCTGAAGCATTAGAACAAACTTGCCAATAATTGGTATGACTCTGGTAGTCAATTTTTTTTCTCTAAATCTAAATAATGGATTATCTTATGCAAATTTAGTCTGACTCAGAGTCCCAGATCCTATGCAAATTATATATACACCAGTGGCTATGAAATTCATAGTGTTAGCAAGAATTAATCCAAAAGAAAAGAACTATATTAGAAAAATATTTTTTAGGAAAGCATCTAAATTATTTAATCGTATGCACTTTGCTACCTTTACTCTGGCTAATTTTCTCCTGCGTAATCAGATCCAGGTCGCTTGAGAGGAGCAGAAAAAGGAGCTGCAAACAAGAAGATAACAAATATAAGTTGAGAGTTACAGAATCTCAGTTATAATCAATTCTAATCGTATAGGATCCCATTATTGAATTGGGGCAATTAATCAAATTGAAGCTTGTGTAAACCATCCAATTTGATAACATGGAGTAAATTTTTGTTGCAAGGAGAAGCATGAAACTTGAATTGGATCAATCAATCAAAAGTACCTTTAAATGAGAGATGATTTTTCTGAGATTATCCATGTACTCATTAAGAGGTACGTGTTGTTTTTCACTTTACCTTCCCAAGAAAGCAGCATCGTTTGCATCGAAGGCGAGGCGAGGTGAGGGTTGCGTGATTTGAGGGATAGATGGAGCAATAGTCGAGCGACCGACCCACTGACAAGATGAGGCTGCACCACAAGAGATCTGCCATTGCAACAAGGACCCGTGTAACAACCAGTGCCGACGCCATTCGTCGATCTGGTGACTCAAATCATAGTAGAAAATGAAGAAACCTTCTGGTGAAGATGGAGATCTGACTGAGCTAGTGGAGGTGGAAAGACTGGAAAACGAATGAAGGTGGGAAGGTGAAATGAGTAGCTCGATTAATCAATCAGTTTCTAAAATTGGCCAGAATTGTTTCAGTCGGAAAAGATCTGTGATAGGAGAATAAAATTAGTGATTGAAGAGGAGAATCAGAATTTTAGGAGAGACGAAACATATAATACATGTGCATGAATTTGATTAATTTTAGGATAAAATTTGATGCACATTAATTTTAAACTATGTTACTCGGATACTTCATTTTTCTAGCCGTACGCGTATCGGATACGGCTCGAATACGAATACGTCTTGGATACGGTGCGGGTGCGTATCGGATACGCCACGTGGCGTATCCAATTATTTAATATTATTTGACCGACGGATTTGGTCAAGATACGTTTTGGATACGAATTGAGTTTTTTAGTAATATTAAATAAGCAATTGTGTATATTATATAATATTAATCACGCCACGTAATTTGTATAGTATTATTTTCGATATAACATGAATTCTTTTGTCAAGAAAGTGTTTAATCAAATGCTTATTTTTTTTGTTATTTTATGTATCAATATATATTAAAAAAAGTTGAATAGAAAAATAAATTTCAAGCATTTTAATATATAATATAATTTTTTATTATATATATATCCGCATCCGTATCCGCAATTTTTTAAATTGTCGTATCGCTGCACCGCACTGTATCAGATACGATACGCGCACCCGCACTCGGGCAACACATATTTTAGCACAAACTCAACATATAATACATGTGCATCAAATGTAAAATATAATGGACATTAACTAAACAAATTTGTACACTGTACACATGAACGATTAATTAATGAATGTACTACATATTGACTCTCTGCTAGTATATATATATATATATATATATATATATATATATATGAGCATGGCTAAAATAATATGCATAGTACACCACATAACGTACTATGCGTCCATTTGTATTTAATTTGGTCATTAAATTGATATTTAAGTTGCTCAATAAATTCTTCATATCAAAATCTTGTAGGAAATAAAATTTCGTGATTTTTAGAGCTTTCTTGATATTTTTTAAATATTTTTTAAAAACAGCCCAGAAATGGCACTTTTGTAGTATTAAATCTGGACTGTTTTTAAAAAATATTTAAAAAATAGCTAGAAAGCTCTAAAAATCACGAAATTTAATTTCCTACAATATTTTCATATGAAGAATTTATTGAGCAACTTAAATCTCAATTTAATGACCTATATCTATATGCATAGTACAAAATGGGATGTACTATGCATATTATTTTAGCCATGCTCTATATATATATATATAGAGAGAGAGGAGGGATCCGTAGCTGCCAAACTTCCAATCGTTTCATGGTAGCAAATGTAAATAATCGATCCGGACTGTTGAAAACATTCTCCATATTATATAGACTTGAAGACCAAATTTTACATGTTTTTTTGAATTTTTTTACTATTTTGTCGGATGGATTGAAAATTTATTTATCTAACAATTTACAAACATCCAATTTTCAACCCTTCCAATAAAATAGTAAAAAAAATCCAAAAAATATAAAATTTGATCTCCAAGTCTACATTAGTATGGAGAATGTTTTCAACGGTCCGAATCGACGATTTACACTTGATATGACGGAGCGGTTGGAAACGGCTACGAAATTGATGACGGCTACAGATCTCTCCTATATATATATGTATATAACAATATCTAGCTAGCTATAAATCACTCAATTAAGAAAAACACTGTCCACACACTACTACAGAAATAATATTTAGTATACCCCCTATTTTATACCCGACATATTGTAAAGCCGTTATTAAAGGCCTCCAGTGACATTTTGAAATTTAGTTTACAACATTTAATACCTGTCATTAATAAAATGAAACTATAAAAATCCTTTAATAGCGGATGTTAAGCAAGTGAGGTATTAAAAAGATTCTTTAATATCGATTTTTTTACTAAGCTCTGGTGTTTAAGAGAAGTTTTAGTATCGATTTTTTACTAAGATCCGATATTAAAAGAAGTCTTTAGTATCGATCTTTTATTAAACTCCGTTATTAAAATAATCTTTAATACTAGTTTTTTATTAAGCTCCGGTCTTTAATACTGGTCATATCATATCTAGTCCTCTAAAATCATTTTTTTTTAAAAGTAATTCAAAATTACGAAACTTGGGGAAAAAAAAGCTTGAAAAATTGAACAACAACGGGAAATGAGTCGAAGCAGTCATGGAGAACAGAGAAATCTAATAATGCAACAGAGAAATCTGACGTGAACAGAATTATCCTTTTTTTTTATTTTCCGAAACGGGGACCCCGATTATTTGAGCAACAGGCAGACCCCACTTCACGTGGGGATCACGTAAGATTGTTGTACATATTAATTTAACTATATTATTGTCGAACATTTGACAATGTTCATTCGTAAACAGTGCTAAAAAAAATTTCTTCTTTTTTTGGTGCTGATTTTTTTCGCGATTTCTTCTATCTTTGTCTGCGTATTTTTTTGTATGGTTGACACGTTGTAATATTCATTCGCAACAGTGCGGAACTTTTTTTGCCGATTTCTTCTACAGCTCAGTGTGTTCGTTCGGATGGTTGACGTGTGTCCTCTGTATTTAGTCTTCCAGTAAAGAATACAGTGTTACCGCTTCTTCGTTTCTCATTCGCAACGGTGCCAATTTTCTTTTTTCGTTGATTTTTCTTGCTGCCTTCATGCTCCCTCCGCCACTCGACGCGTGATAATGATTTTTCTTGTCGCATGTATATGCGCGGAGCGCGTTTGCACGTCTAGTAATGTATCCTAATAATGTATCATTGACAGACATATTTGAAGCAGATTTTGTTGACAACGCACCAACCAAATTAATCATCTTTATATTTTTTTTTAATAAAAAAGTTGCATTTCTAATTAGAAAAATTGGAAGTTCTATCTCATTCGAAGTATATTCGTTCTACTAATTTTTGCAAAATTCTTTTTGTACTTCTTATAGCCCAGGGAGTTTGATGTAGTTAAGCTAAAAGTTTAGTACCACAGTTTTCTACTTGATAGCTAGAGTCTCATTATAATCGATCTGTAGAGGTTCAATAGCGTCAATAGATTCACAAGTGACCCGCTTGAAGAGCTGGCATGTTTCCTCTGAACCTACTGAGTCTATAAATATTAAATCATCCAGGAAGTGATCAAAATTCATTTGCTTAGGTTTGTCACTTTTTTCATTTGCTCTTTCTATTTATCTCTGTATTTTCCTTTTCCTCTCGGCTAGGTTTCATAGGACTGGGATCATTGGTGCATTCGTCTCTCGCTAAATTTTTTGAACTCACTTATTCTTTCCCATGTGAACCCCACACCTTCGGCCTTTGCGGCCTAACCAAATAGTAGTCAGTCTCGGAATGCCTCAAGGTTTCGTTGTCAAGCTGTATCCTCCTCCCTCGGCATCTGATTTCTTCCCTTGAGACAAGTACCCCAAACCTCAGTGCGTGGGGCAGGGAACTCTGTCTGCATCGATTGCCGGCTCATCGCCTCTTTTAGACTTGGTTCATCCACTATCCTCGGTAATCTAGCTCCTTCACCAACCCCTCGGGATTTCCTCTCAACTCTCAATTATCTCTGCTCTCCGGATCAGAGGCCCCAACTCTTGAAACCCAACCACCCTCTCTCCCATTGGGACCAACCAATACCTCTATGCACCAACTCGTTATGGTCTCGCAAACACAATCCCTCTCACCTCAGGAATATTGTCACAGTCTCTCCCATGTCAGCATGTTCCCGAGCAATCTCACTCAACTCTCGTTTACCCTACCATCGACGCACTTTCTCGCGCTTCCCTCCCTCGAAAATCTGAGGATGTGAGATGAGAGAGCGTTCTTTGGAAAAAAAGAGGACAGGTCACCCCAAACGCGTGTATGCTTTGTGATTAGATGAACACATTCATTCAGGGCTTTTGTTTTTTAACCAATGAGGTTTTGAGCTTTTAATGTCCTGATCATGCGCAAATTCCTGTCATTATTTACCCGAGACAGGGCTTCAGTCTCGGTATCGATGATTAAAAGTACGTTATAGTTCTACAAACGTTGATAAAAGATTATCATTTAATAATACGAATATATGAAATGTTTCATATATTAACAGAACAAATAGATAAAACATTATATGGATTGTATTCGTATCATATATATTTTTATTGTGTCTTTGATTCTAAGATTGAGACATGTATCTTTTTCACATGAGGAATGTTTAACGTAATTATTATTAAAAGTTACTTGCAACAAGTAGTGATAAAAATAATAGTTCTTTATATAGAATTTGTGCATGTGAAAAAGATATATATTATTAGCATCATTATCACTCATTAGTAATGAGAAATGATGTTCTACGGGTCCCTTGATAAAGTATAATCATAGATGGATCTAATATAATTGTAGTGCAGTAATAATTTTATAATTTACTTAATGAATACTAAGAAGTAATTATAATACAAAAATGACACAGTCCTACTTAATATATTAATTATAATATCATAAGGAAAGAAATAGACATAAGTAATGTTAATGATAACATTATTAGAAGGATCGTGTTTTGTAGAGATTTACTAAACATCTATGTTATTTGAGTAACTATAATGTATCTAGGATATCGCTTACGGTTTATTGAACAAATATCTTATTTAATTGCCAACATAATATAGATCCTAGACATAGGTCACACCAACTGTATGAGAAACAAGAATAAATATTTTATTAAAAATAGTAATGATTAAAATATCTTGTACTTTATAACTTGTACTTTATATATACAAGATTTTAAATTGCTTGAAATAAAGATACAAATAGGAATGATTAAAAATATTATGTCACATGACGTGACTTCCTAGCGGGAAAATAAATTTATTAAAAATAGTATATTATGAGAATAATATATGTTTCATTCTTATAATAATATGAGAATATTATTATGAGATATAAATTTATTTAAGGCCCAAAAGTCCTATATATTTATTTAACAAATAAAAAGATAGAGAATAGATCCATGATTACGGGCCTCAAATTCGAGTCAGATTGTAAGGCACATTTGAACAGAAATTTGAAAAGGCAAACGATAGTCAATCTGGACAAATGACCTATGAAAATTGTAGTCCTTGGAGTGTAGAATCTAATATTGAAGATTTGAGATCTTTTGGAGTTCTTTAGAGAAAATGGCAATTTTTATTGCCGAAAGGTCAATAGTTAATGTGCCGGTTTGAGTTTCCTTCATGCCTTAATTCCTAAACGAATTTGAAGTATCTTGATATGATGTTTACAGCTTATAAATATCATATTTGGCCATATATTATCATTTGTCATGCAAAGGACCACCACTTTTTTGAAAAAAAAAAGAAGAAGAAGAAGAAGGTAAATTTATGAATGTTTACATCTTGCGGAAGGTCAAATGAGGCGAGGTAGACCACTTCCCCATCTTTGTGGTTTGTGAAATCTTCATGAATTTTACTGTAAGAAGATACTATACCAATCAATTTACAAGTATCCGACAAACCTGATTGTAATTGTCTCTTATAGACCGAGGATACCGGACTGGTATAGTACCAGATAAAATACAATTGACGTGAAGCTTAGAATTACTGTTTTCAGTACCAGTTAAACATACAAAATTCATTTTCGGCTTCTTAACAATGAGTGGGTTTGTATGCAATGAAGGCAAGAACTTTTCTATGATTTCCCACAACGGATTCTGCATATTGTATGTCATAAAATATACCCTTCTGACCCTCTTCCTTTCTCTTTCACATCTCAATGGCTTGGATACAGGTAACATTTCTCAATTCTCATTTCCTTATTACTACCTTCAATTTTCTAAATTTATTACTTACGGTGTGTTTCCTCTTTTGGAATCTTAGGTGCAGGTCATGTGAGACCGACCTGAATCTTAATGCCGCACATTTGTACTCACCGGACACGTACTTCGAGGCGGGCAACAAGAACACTATCTCCTTTTCATGAATCGACGAGTTGAAATTCAATTTCAGCAAGGAGGATAAGTTCAGGCCATTCTTCGAGACGTTTAATTACTGGGGCATCCAACGCAAGCAGACCCGCATCACACGTGACAGTTGCGGTCGTCTTTTTGGGTACATCTAAGACGATGGGCCCCCAATCATGGAAGGCCATGGGCAGTTAGGCTTCGAGCCCAGCCAGGTCATTCCTAGGCGACCAAGGTATCGGTTCAAGATCAAGGAGCTTCATCTTAATTTCTCCTGAAAGGTTATGTTTGGTTCCTTGATTATTGAAGTTCTTGTGTATATATATGTAACATGGGAGTCTGTAATAAGAACTAAATTGTATTTCTCCGAATTCTTTTTTGTATTTCTTGTATATTTTTGTATATCATTTCTTTTGCCTTCCGTTGCTTTTATACACATTACATGATTTTACCGTTTGTACCACTGGTAACGGTAACTTCCTCTAACCGTTATTTTCCTATTTCTATTTTATTTTCCTTACTATTCTACCCTTCTATATTTTATTACATTTTATTTCTTAACACTCCCCCTCAAGTCTAGGCTTGTAAATGTCCGTCAAGCCTAGCTTGTCAACTATTCCATCGAACACCTTTGGGATGAGACCCTTCGTGAAGATGTCGGCCAATTGATCTTGACTTTTCACATACGGAGTTTCAATTTGCTTTGCTTGAATTTTCTCCCGTATGAAATGGCAATCAATCTCAATGTGTTTTGTTCTTTCATGGAATACGGCATTGGACGCAATGTGTCGTGCCGCATTATTGTCGCAATACATTTTCATTGGATCCTTGATTGGAAGATTTAATTCTCCAAGCAATTGTTTGATCCAAATGAGCTCGCTTGCGGTGGATGCCATGGCACGATATTCCGCTTCTGCACTTGATCGCGCCACAACATTTTGTTTCTTGCTTTTCCATGTGACTATATTTCCGCCCACAAATGTGCAATAGCCGGTTGTTGATTTTCTATCAAAGCTTCCAGCCCAATCTGCATCGGAATAGCCACACACTTCATTAGATTTATTATTTTTCATCCATATACCTTTTCCGGGAGAATTTTTTAGGTATCTTAATATTCTATCAATTGCATCAAGATGTGGTTTTCTTGGTGTATGCATAAATTTGCTTACTTGTCCTACGGCATGTGAAATATCGGGTCTTGTAACCGTTAGGTAAATTAATTTACCTACAAGTCTTTGATATTGGGTGATGTCCTTTAATAGTTCACCTTCATCAGGATTTAATTTGCAATTGCTATCAATTGGTGTTGATACCGGTTTGACTCCTAATTTACCGGTTTCTTTCAACAAGTCAAGAGTATATTTTCTTTGTGAGATAAATAGACCTTTGATGGAGTGAGCAATTTCAATACCCAAAAAATATTTCAACCTGCCAAGGTCTTTTATCTCGAATTTTTCCTTCAACCATTTTTTTATTGTGGCAATTTTTGCACAATTGTTTCCGGTAACAATGATGTCATCAACATATACAAGGACAACAATTGTATCATTACTTTCGTGTTTTGTAAATAACGAGTTATCGGATTGGCTTACTTTAAAACCATGATTAATTAAAAAATGGGATAGCTTGCCATACCATGCTCTTGGAGATTGCTTGAGACCGTAAATGGCTTTCTTGAGTCTACAAGCTATATTAGTATCGTGTTCTTTTTTGTGGCCCGGTGGTAGAGACATATACACTTCTTCCTCAAGTGTTCCTTGAAGGAAGGCATTCTTGACATCCAATTGATATAGGTTCCAACCATTATTTGTTGCTATGGATAATAGGATTCGTATGGTGTTCATTTTTGCAACGGGTGCAAAGGTTTCTTGGTAATCAATACCGTATGTTTGGGTGTACCCTTTGGCAACTAATCTTGCTTTATACCGTTCAATGGTGCCATCACTATTGTATTTTATTTTATACACCCACTTGCAACCAACGAGTTTTTTTCCTTGGGGTATTTGAACAATTTTCCAAGTTTCATTTTTTTCAAGAGCATCCAACTCCTCTTTCATCGCTTTGTCCCATTTAACATTCTTTTTTGCTTCTTCAAAACTCGTTGGTTCAACAACTTTTTCAAGTGAGGAAATGAAAGCATTGTGTGAAGAAGATGTATTATTATATGACACAAAATTAAAGATAGGGTATTGGACCTTATAGGTTACAAAATCATGTAACCTAGTAGATGGCTTATGTTGGCGATTTGATCTCCTCAATAATAGTTCTTCTCCTCCTTCTTCTTGACTTTCTTCCTCTTCTTGATTTTCTTGTGGATTGTCATCATCATTATTCTCCATATTCTCCTCCTCTTGGTGCACGCTTTGATCTTGTGAGTTGTTATCCGTGTTCTCCCCCTCACTTGTGTCATCTTCATTACCTAAAAATCTTGACTCGATACTTGGGTTAGTGGTTAATGGAAGGACAAAGTCATTTTTATTAACGGAGTTTTGAGGATTTTCATCAATGTTTTTATAGTATGGTTCTTCTTCAAAAAATGTTACATCCCTTGAAATATACATTTTTTTGTTTTTTGGATCGTAACATTTGTACCCCTTTTTTTGGGAGGAGTATCCGAAAAAAATAGTCTTGATTGAGGTATGGTCTAACTTATCCTTTTTTATGTTATGCACATAACATGTACATCCAAATACCTTGAGGTGATTTATGTTGGCTTTGTTTTTATAAATAACTTCTATAGGGCTTTTGTTTCCTAAAACAATACTTGGTGTTCTATTTATCAAATAAGTAGCCGTAAGAACGGCTTCGGACCAATATGGTTTTGGTACGTTAGTTTGGAACATAAGTGCTCTTGTGACTTCTAACAAATGTCTATTTTTCCTTTCCGAAATACCATTTTGTTGAGGGGTATAGACACAAGTGGTTTGATGAATAATTCCGTTAGTTTTGGTAAAGGAGGAGAAAGAGTGATTTATATATTCCGTTCCGTTGTCGGTCCGAAGTATTTTAATTTTGGCACCATATTGATTTTCTACTAAATGAAAAAATTCTTGAAACTTAAAAAATACTTCGCTTTTATTTTTTAATAAGTACATACGAGTTAATCTTGAAAAATCGTCAATAAAAGTAACGTAATACTTAAAACCGTTATAAGAGTCTATGGGTGCGGGACCCCACACATCGGAATGTATGAGCTCAAAAGGTTTACTACTCTTAGTAATAGAGTTTACAAAAGGTAGCCTAGTATGTTTTGCTAGATTACATACATCACAATTTTTGCAATCTATATTTGAAAAATTAAACAAAACATTCAAAATCCTATTACATGGATGTCCAATTCTTTTATGCCATAGAACTTCTATATCCTCCTTTTTTGCACTAAAGCATAATTTTTGAGAAGTCAAAAAATATAGCCCATTTTTTAGAAAACCATCACCAATCATCTTCTTGGATACTATTTCCTGAAAAATAACATTATTTGATGAAAAAATAATTTCACATCTAAGTTCTTTTGAAATTTTGCTTATGGACAATAAGTTTGAAGTACATCTCTCTACATGTAAAATATTATTAAATGTTTTTGAAAAAAGGTTTATTGAACCATGTCCAATAATTAACATTTTTTCACCATTTGCTACTACAACATACTTCTTACTTGTGTGTAATTCATAGTTGTGTAGTAATAATTTATTTCCGGTCATGTGGTCGGACGCACCGGAGTCAAGTACCCAAGTGCTTGATATTTTTGGATCCTCATTATTGTTTCCAGAAAATAAAGAACAGATTTTTTCATTTTTGGCAATTAAGTGGGTTGTGCAATTTCCGGTGGTCTGGTATTTAACAGCCAACTCTCTTTTCATAGGGATAATATATCTAAGGTCTGGTCCGGTATTTAATTTCTGGCCCAACAGAACCTTTAAACCATTATTTTGTTTTGGGCCGGTTGAATTATAAAATCGACCTTTCCGAAGGAGGCCCCTCAGGAGAAGATTTAACTCTTCTCGAGTTAGGTCTGCGCTGTCTTCCTTCGGGAGTTCCGTCGTTTCGCCTTTTGAGCTTTGAGCGGCGTGAGCTGTTACCCTTCTCATCTCCCCCTTTCCACTACCTTCGTTATCAATCCACCACGCCGGCTTTAGCTCAGGGTGTAGGAACCAGCAGCTGTTTTTGTCGTGTCCATCCTTTTTGCAATGTTCACACCTTGCTGCCTTATTCTGGGTTCCTTTCGATTTTCCCTTGTCTCTAGGGTTTCGGTACTGGAAGGGGTGATTGTTCTTGGCAGCCATGGCCTGAGATTCGACCTTCATGGCCTGAGTCTCGGCCTTGTCTGGATTTGGGTTATTCATCACCCGCCTTCTTGTTTCTTCTCTCTGCACCATAGCCGTGACAGTAGAGAATGTTGGCTTGTCATTTGATAGTAAGATTTGTGCTCGGAAGGCATCGTAGCTTGAGTCTAGTGCTGTTAGGAAGTGGTAGACCATGTCTTGCTCTATCCTTTCTTTGAGAATTTTTAGATCAGTTGTTGCTGGTCGTAAGACCTCGAGCTCTTTGAACTTGGCCTTCAGATAGCCAGTTAGTTCTGGTATTGATTTGCCTCCTTGTTTTGCATGAGAGATTTCTCGCTTGAGTTCAAATACTTGAGCGAAATTATTCTGCTCACAATAACTATTCCTGATTTCTTCCCACAGTTCTCGGGAAGTTTCACAGAAACAGAAAATATGGCTTAATCTGGGTTCCATGGAACTGGTAATCCAGGTCATAACCTGGTTATCTTCCATATCCCATTGTTTGGGTTCTTTTTCTGGTCGTGGCTCACTGCCATCAATGTAGCCCAGTCTACCCTTGCCCTTCAGGCTGACTCGAGCTGATCTGGCCCATGGTATGTAATTTTGTTCGTTCAGTAAGAATGGTGTAAGTCTCGGATTGTTGTCATGGTGATAGTGATGAGAGCTTTCTACTGGTTGTTTGTCTGGGTTTTCTGTGCCAGACATGATTATTGGAGATTATCAGTGAATCGCCAGTTCTGGTACCGGAATTCCTGGGTAGAACTGGTGCTACTGGTATGAGGCTGTAAGACTGGTATGGTACTGATATTTTTGTTGGTGGATGATGAGCAAAAGATTTTCTCTGGTATGATACTGGTATTTTTATCGGTAGATGATGAGCAAAGGTTTTCTCTGAAGTTTTGAAAAGAACAGATACAAAACTGATAAGAATGGATTGGATTTTGCTGAGTATTATGAACCACGCTCTGATACCATAATAAGAACTAAATTGTATTTCTCCGAATTCTTTTTTGTATTTCTTGTATATTTTTGTATATCATTTCTTTTGCCTTCCGTTGCTTTTATACACATTACATGATTTTACCGTTTGTACCACTGGTAACGGTAACTTCCTCTAACCGTTATTTTCCTATTTCTATTTTATTTTCCTTACTATTCTACCCTTCTATATTTTATTACATTTTATTTCTTAACAGTCTGCTTGTTACAAATTTGCAGTTTGGTAAATTTTGTTTGTTGGTGTTTTAGTTATATGTGTGAATAATAGATATGGTTATATGATAAGAGATTTGTCTGTCTTGATTAGCTTAATTATTAGTGAATTACAAAAGTGTTATTTAGATATTTTGTTAGTGCCCAGTACTAATATGGGTACAGTAAGGAGAAACCAGTATCAGTTTTACAAAAAGTAGAAACTAGAAAAAAAATACTGAACTCGCCCTGCCTGCCCAGTACTTCTAAGAATGGAACCAGCATACCAATACATTGTAAAGCAAAACTCAATCTCAGTAAAAGAATGGAACCAGTATATGAAATCATATTAACCCTTGCCAAGTTAGCCAATTTGTGGGCCTGCGTATGAAGTTCCCTCCTCACATTGGGTGCCAAGGTTGCCAAAAAAACTTGACATGTTCCCTGTCCAATTCCCACTGGATGTAGTGCTAGCTCATCTCTGGACTCCATCATCACCTTCCAACTTGTTGCAATATGTGGTCCTCCCATTGTGCCAGATAGTGCCTCCTTGCAAATATTGGCTTTAACTACTGATCCACATGGCATCTTGGTTACTGACGAGTTTCCACAAATTATTCATCATGAGGACTCTTTTTAAGAAATTAAAATCTCAACTCTTTTAAATTAAAATTTCTTTTTATGAATTAATCCTTTTCTTCTTCTTTATTCCTGAAATTATTTAGTTATGTTGTGATAGATATGGTGCACGAGAAGAATTTGAGAGGTGTGTTAAGATAGGAAGTTGATCAATCATTGTCCAAGAATTTTGTTATTATTGTTGATTCTCTTAATAATATCAAGGTTTAGTTCTCTCTCTCTCTTTGTAGTCTCACACAAGCATACTCAAACATGATTTACAACTCTATCTAGATCTCAATTCTGTTATGTAGGGATATCGATATGAGTTATGGTGCTTTGCAAGAGCTCTTTTCTTGGTGTTGGTTGAAGAGAATGCCCATTGAAATGAGGTTTGCTTGATTGAGCAGAGCAAAAGTATGTTGAAAGTATTTTCCACTGTGATTGCAGGTTCAGTGCAAGGATGAGAAAATGTGCAAGAGGGAAGGGGTTCAAATTATAGTCACTGACAAGAGTAGAACAAACTAGACGAGTTTTGTGCTAAGCAAGGAAGCTTTCATGGCTTTAGACCATGATGGCATGGCCCATGACTTGATGCAACATAGAACTTTAGATTTCATTTTAGGAGGTTAATTGTGCTGAATCTATCTCTTTCTTTATTAGTTACTTTTGTTTTGATTTTGTTCACTCTTTAAAAGACAATTTGCATTATTCATGGTCATCGTCTCTTTGCTGAGATGTTGAAAATAACTGAAAGGATGGAAAATGACCGCTAATTACTGATTGTTATTGCTTCAATTAAGAAATATCATGATTTTTACATCTAAGTAGAAGAGAGAAGTCGCGAGCACAATCACCTGACAACTAAGTTTCTTTATCATGGTGGTCAGACCGACGTCATGGTTGTTGAGGTGGCACATGTACTAAATGTCCAACAACGAAGCCAAGCATGTAAATAAAATGGTCCATCCTTGTTAATATCTTTTCTTTCTTTCAATATCCAATATTTATAATTTAAGACCATTTAATGATCAGCCTTTTGCGTGAATCTTTATGTACCTATTTCCATGCAGAGAGGGGGAATGGAGATTGAAGAGACGGAGAGAAGAGAAGTGAAAAAACAAATGACTCAAACGAAGAATCGGATGGAGAGGCATGCCCTACGGGTCGAGCCAGAAATAGTCATAGAGACATGCGAACCAAAGGAAGCAGCACACTGAAATAGTCACAACTAGGGTCTCTTGATAATGACAGTGGGGTTTGATATGCTATTTGTGAAAGATGGAGAGCATCCTGATTTTGATCCTCATAGGATATCTCATTTGTTGAATTCAATGTAATAGCTTTTTGTATTATTTTGCTTGAATGCTTTATTTTCAAAGCATTGATATTATCTGAACTTTTGTTTTATTAATTCAAAAATTTTGATTTTCAATAAATGGCTGGTTGATTGGATACTTTATTCTTGTTTATTTAATGTACACAAAGATTAGTATTGTTTCAAATTACCTCGGTAAGTGAAGTATGTAATAGCTAACATGTTTAAAAGATTAGTGTTGTTTCAGATTAGTATAGATAATATTTTTATACGTTCTTTTTGTAGAGCATGTGCTGCCTCTGCGCTCCCCGTTGCCCGCTCACCACTTCTCGCACCCGCTCATCGCTCCTCGCACCCGCTCTGCACTCCCTACTGCCCGCTCAACGCTTCATGCTCCATGCTCCATACATTTAGAATATTAAATATTTACTAAATTGATTTTCTAAAAAAGGAAAACTAAACAAAATACTATTTTAGGTTTATATTCAGCGATATTTATTTTTTATATTTTTTTGAAAAAAATACTTTAGTAAATTATATTTTCGTCTACATTATTTTCTCCCGTTGTTGTGCACGGGCATGATTACTAGTCATATTTATAAGCATGGTTCTTTGCTTTAGTAGGTTTATTTTTCAATTGAGTTTGCTTTTCAATTTTAGGGGGTTGTTCTTTCACAAAACCAAGACTGATCTTATTTTGTGGACTTTGACCAATATATATTTTATCATAGTCAATTTTGATGTTATTGTTTGAAGACTTGACAAACTTGACAAATTTAGAAGCCCAAGGATGTGCTTCCTTCAATTCCTTTTCTTTTTCAAAATTGACTTTGGTCTCAATGTCATTTATCCTATTTTGTAGCAATTCAAGTTTCAATTTTAGATCATTGCTCATAGCATCTTTAATTTCTAAAGACTTTTTGGACTCAACAATCAATTCCTTAAGTTTGGTCACATTAAAAGATTCTCGTCTTTCATCCAAGTCACAAGACTCATCATCACTAATGTTATCATAAAATTGAGAAAGATTAAAGACTACCGTTGTCACACCCCAGAAATAATAGCTCTCTTAAGGGTGTTAATCCCGCCACGTGTACTTGATTTCGAGTACACGAAAGGCTTAAATAATTACCAAGAATATATACTTAGATTTAACTTATTATACATAATTTTAAGGAAAAGCACACACATATAACACACAATACATGAACATCCAACAAATATATATATATAATCCAGGGTCTATACAAAGTTTTACAGCGGAAGCTAAAAGAAAATAAAATACATATAGAAGAGGACGATCCCATCAAAGGACGTGCGAACAATCTCACTAACCTACTACAAACTACTCCTAACAAAAGAAAGTAAAATAAAACAAGGATTTGATCAACAAAACGAAGGACGCCTAGATACACCATCCTAACGCTCTCCTCTACACATCAGGTGACTCCTGCTCCGTACCTGGACCCCACAACCAACCGTGGAACGTGAGTAATTTATAAAAATTACTCAGTGTGGATTAAGGTCCAGCCTTTGAGATTATATCCGATTCATGGTTGGACCAATCACATTTACTGAGAATATCTATATCAAGTTACTACACATTACTTATGTTTTACTTAACCATTAATCAATTTAAGTAAATGTTTAAATCTATCCAAAGAGACGATACGAGGAAGAAACCCCGAAAATATTTATGAGGAGTAGTAATATAAGATAAATAAAATGGAAAGATAATCAAACTCACAGACAAAGGAATGAATTTGTCAAGATTGAAACTCGGGTGGTAGGACTTCAGGATTCACCCCCTTAGACGGATCTAGTATAATCAGACGCCAATCTAAGGGTATAGTGAGACGGGTCTAGTATAATTCGACGCCAATCTAAGGGTATAGTGAGACGGGTCTAGTATAATCAGATGCCAATCTAACTTTATTCTGAGTTCCAGAACGAAATGCCATGGTAAAAATAGAGCGGCTATAAAAGCACACACTCGATCAAAAGCGAACCGTATAGCCTACCCTTACAAAAAGAAAATATTAAATATAAACTCTCGATCTCAGCCGTCATACGGAAATAAGGAACCGACTACCCGTTTGAATAATAATAAAAAGGGAACTCCCTGTACTAGTTAAAGCCAAGGGGAGGCCCAGATTTTCCCGTTACCCACTGGGTGTTAATAGGAGGACCCCTTCGAATATTTGGAGATCTCGCAAATTTCGGCAAATAGAAATATAAAAAGAATGGAATAGCTCCAATACTCCACATATGACACGCATACTCTAAACTGAGAAACCGAACCTTAATCACTCAAAGAGGAAGTATTATAATACATATACTAATAAGAATCTTTGAAAATGAAACTCTCGAACTGGCACTACGAGCCATCAAGTGATGATCACGTTTGATTAGCATCAGCCGAATGTCTATGAAGACAACCCGATACGAATACCCCATGGGCTATGCCAGACACCGTGACACATAGACGTAGCACATTTCCCTCACGCCACACATCCGGCTGGTGATCACCGGCCCGACTCTCATCACTCCCGACGAGAATACATATAATATTTTATACGCATCTACCTATAAGTAGCTAATAGCCTATACGATCCGTATATCAGATCTTATATGCAAGGATGAAGTGCAATGACATGTAATGCAGATTGGTCTAATAGTTGGTTCAGTTACCAGTATGCAATCATGACAGTTCAAGTCCTACGGGCCTGATTAGTTACTGTTGGTAGTTTTGGTACCGCAATTCAAGTTGGGTAAGTCTGGTAGGTCCTAATAAAATGAAAGAAATATAATCCCCAGGAATCCACACCTAGAATGGAGAGAGAAGTCGTAACTACGAAAGCTCTGATGTGTCCGCGCTGGGCTCAGTGTCGTATGCAGCAGCGTCAGTCTCGTCCCCTGTGTGTGGGTCCGAGTCGACTAAGTCTCCTATTTATATGTTTCGGGTTTGTTTAGTTAGTCGAAGAACTTGTAAATTAAGTGAAATCAAATGAAAAGGTAATGGCGTTTGAGACGTCCTTGATGCTCCTAATTTATTTTATCCAATATTTTTACTTAGTCAAGTCTCGCGTGCAGTGTCCGTGATGTACAGCGAGTGTGTGTACAATCACATGTTTCTGTCCTTTTTTTTAGTTTAAGTGTTGTTCTGAGTGTGTTACTATTCCCATTATTTAATGTGACGTCAAGACGAAAATGTGCATAATATAAATAAAACACATCACGATGAAAGCATGTTATAAATTCAACTACTTTTAGTTGGACTTTTATTTAAACTAGGCAAAGAAGGAATAAAATATTCTAATAATTATAAATGTGTTTTGGTATTATGCTTATAGAAAAATTGATCAATATAGGTTATTGTGTTTATCTAATTGTTTAGTCATAATTAAGTGTACAGTATACGTATTGTATTAAATATTACTTATGTACGTATATGTGTATTGTATTTAGTTATAACGTAGAGAAATTGATAAATATATATATTTATGTTTATATTATTACTTAGTCACACTTACGTTCGTGTATTGTACATATTTAATTGAGTATACATTGTGATATAGAAAAATTGATCAATATATATTACTATATATATAATTATACTTAGTCCAATTTTATTGGTGGTGATTCGGGTGTATATTATATACGCGTATATGTATATGTTCATATAAGTATAGATATATATATATATATATATATATATATATATATATATATATATATATAGCATGGCTAAAATAATATGCATAGTACACCACATAACGTACTATGCGCCCATTTGTATTTAATTTGATCATTAAATTGATATTTAAGTTGCTCAATAAATTCTTCATATCAAAATCTTGTAGGAAATAAATTTTAGTGATTTTTAGAGCTTTCTTGCTATTTTTTAAATATTTTTTAAAAACAGCCCAGAAATGGCACTTATGTAGTATTAAATCTGGACTGTTTTTAAAAAATATTTAAAAAATAGCTAGAAAGCTCTAAAAATCACGAAATTTAATTTCCTACAATATTTTCATATGAAGAATTTATTGAGCAACTTAAATCTCAATTTAATGGCCTAAAATATACATAGTACATATATATAGCATGGCTAAAATAATATGCATAGTACACCTCATTCCGTACTATGCAGTCATTTATATTTAATTTGATCATTAAATTGATATTTAAGTTGCTCAATAAATTCTTCTTATCAAAATATTATAGGAAATCAAATTTCGTGATTTTTAGAGCTTTCTTGATATTTTTTAAATATTTTTTAAAAACAGTCCAGATTTAATACTACAAAAGTGTCATTTCTGGACTGTTTTTAAAAACATTTAAAAAATAACAAGAAAGCTCTAAAAATTACAAAATTTTATTTCCTACAAGATTTTGATATGAAGAATTTATTGAGCAACTTAATATCAATTTAATGACCAAATTAAATATAAATGACCGAATAGTATGAAATGGGGTGTACTATGCATATTATTTTAGCCATGCTCATATATAAATTTATGTGTATACATTTATACTTATATACCTATATGTATATATTATAGGTAATTTAGTTATTTTATATACGTGCATACATTACAATTGGTTCTTTTAATTACATAACTATTATTATACCAAGTTTAGTTATCTGATTTAATCGTTGTGTGCTATAATTCGAGTGTCCTTTAGCAATCACGTTGTCGTATACTTAAACTAACCTATCTACTTAGCTACTTCGTATAATACTCGTTATAGTATTTGTGATACCTATAGTATAGAAGAAAAATATATAAGAAACACAATAAAACACAAGTTGGTTTATTTTAATTATTTGTTGTTCGTTTGTTTTAATCCTGTGGGATCGAAAGTTCGAGACTCATAAGTCATTGCCGTAGCTCTCACTGCACGGGCTTATAATTATCATTTTCCCATTATACCTTTCTCAGTCCTTTTTATCCTCGGGTCTAGTTTCTAGGTATTATGGGTAGGGCCACTGTTTTTGTAGTATTTGTATTTATCCATCTCGGCCTAAACAGGGCCCAAGCCCAATTAAAAATACCTAGAACTATATCGTTTTATTTAAGGGTCCATTATTTTAGTTGTGTAATATCTGTAGGGTCAGAGGGGCTTAAGGGCCTAAAGCCCATTTTTATTCATTTAATTCCAGCCAAGGCTCAAGCGTATATTTAATTTATTTTTAAGTCCAACAAGGGTCAAAGGTCAAATGGGCCAATAGCCCACTTTTAATTATATACAAAAGGTCCATATGCAGCCTAAAGGCCCAAATTCAAGATCATTGGCCCAGGCATCACTCTGGGCCGTTACTCATGCAACACAGAACAGCAAATGAACACAACAAGCCTAAGCAGTGGCTGCACTTGGTGCTGGTAAACCAGTGCAGCAATAACAAGGATATAGGACTCGTAGGGTATCAGCAAAACCAGACAGCACAGCCCATTCAAGGCATATTTGATAACAAGGCAGTGAGGGGTTTGGTACCAGAAATCAGTCATAGCTAAACACTGTACCAACCAGCAAATTGAAAGCACTATTGTCATTAGGTACCAGTAAAACCCCAAACCCCCAAATTCAGTGACCAATTCAAGATAGCAACCCAACATTTCAAGCATACCCAAACCAGCAAAACAGAGGCAGCAAGGCCAGACCCCAAATAACACCGACAGTGGCTCGATGGCCACTGTCATCGAGGTGTATCAACCCATAACTCAAAAATCACCCCAACCCCAAACAGCAGATTAACAGTATAGTGAACAATAGATCGATAATCACCATACGACAACACAACAAGCAAGCAAGGCAGCAAAACAAAAACAAGTCGTATCTAAAGTTTTGCTGCATTTACCAGTAAAGGGGAGATAAATCGAGTTGGGGAAAAAGGCGAGGGACAGCGCTGCTCCACTCCCGTCTGCTCCTCCTTCCTCATGCTCTAAATTTCACTTTCACTTTCGAATTTATTTCTTAAATTAGTCTAACTCAACTCATGAGACCAAACCAAAACAGTCAAGCGGAGCAGAGGAGGGCAGTGACTTGATTTTATAGCCGAACATTCGAGGCTAGGAGGTGAGGCGCTGTAGGGAGTTGAGAGAACAGTGAAAGGTGGGTCAAAAGAGAGGGACGAGCACGTCTATTCGTATTAATGGCAAGGTACCACGGGTACAGTAAGTCGCCGAGAGGAGAGCAGAGATGAGAATCGACGGGACAGGTATAAGAGAAGGGGGAGAGAAGGGCATTAATGGAGGAGCATTAAATGAGGTGCAAAGGGGAAGCGACAGAAGGGACATCGAGAGGAGAAGAAACCGTGGAGTAAGCGAGGGAGAGGAAGAATCGAGAGAGAAAAGAGTGTGACAGAGGAGAGAGGAGACAAGACAGAGAGAGAGAGAAAGGGACAGTGTAGTAAATGGGGGGAGAGAGAGTTGTGCCTAGGGAACAGGCGGGCATTTAATGCAGGGGAGAGGGAACCGTGGAAAGAGGAGGGAAAGAAAGAGAGAGAGTGAGAACGGTGGGATGGGTCGTGTGGTCATTTCTTTGTGCCTTTTCATGTGTCTTCTTCCCACAGATTCAGAACGTGACCCAATGGGTCATATATTTGATGCACACAATCTCATGGGAATATTATTAAATCACCATTCCCCTGGGCCTAACCAAAGCGCTGAGCATGAGGGTTTCTGCGTTGCGAGTCGTGTTTTTTATGACAACGGGTTGTGCTCGTTCGTTACACATATTATAGATTTCCAGAATTAATCATTACGTTTAAAGGATTCATGAATTGTCTTATTTACCATGAACATATGTCATGTTCTTAGTTATTTTTTTCAAATAATTGAATTGTTTATTATGTGGAAGATTAGATTTAACTATTGTAACAAAGAAAAATAAATTTATTATTGCATAAATTTAAATTTTTATGTACAACATTTTGTCGATTCCATGTATATTGTTTCATTTATTATTTTACCCTTTTCCAATCGTTTACCTTAAGTTCTCTATTGACGTTGTAATTATTTTATAATATGCTCCTTAGTTAAGTTGAAGTTAATTATTGTGACTTAAATTAGTAAAAGTTCTGTTATTCTTAATGAGAAATTTTTAATTTACTCAAAATTTTACGGATTTTACAACCATACTAGCTCGGCTAGTCTCCACTTC
>CAXKVX010000374.1:0-19450 GCA_964058865.1 Eleocharis quinqueflora
GGAACACGTGACATCACAACTGAATGAAATGACGTGGCCCCTTCATCAGTTGACACATGTCTAGACAGCATGCTGTCAATGAATGCAAAAGCATGGTAAGGGTCTTCCTTATCCTTCACATAGCAATCCATTGCTGCAACATTGTTATCTCTCATAGCATGTATCAGCCCACATGCCTGCAGGGTTTCAGTTATTAAACTTACATACATGAATAAAAGAATAAACAGAGGATCTAAGCACCTGTGTGAATCATGTTGTTCTGATTCAATACCAGTTTTCAACTTCCATATTTGCAAGCACACATGGATGTGGGTTTTCATGTGAAGGCCACAATTAGAGGAAAGATTTTATTTTGACAAACATGTTATTTTTTTATTAAGCCAAAGAACATCTGAAGTCAAGAATTTTGTGAGAAATTGCACATGTACAATTAGCCAACCTAGGCCAACATAGTCCTGCAAATATCTCAATCTCAAGTCTCAACATAAGAGAGAGAGAGAGAGAGAGAGAGAAACAAAAAGAATCCATACTTGATGAAATCCAGCTTTGGAGCAAAGTTCTAACACATCATCAGAGCACCACGCTGTAGGTGGAAGTACTCTGAAAAGCCTCAAGACCTCCTTCTCGTTCTCAAAAGACAAGCCTTTCACAGGCGAGGTCAAGTACACAAGCACATGCATTAAACTTTGTGCTGACAAGCTTGCACCCCGATGGGAAGCCAGATAAGAAACAAACTCCAATAAATGTCCCAAATCCTTCTGTGAAGGCCAAACTCTTGTTTCATCATCCAATTCAATTTCCCTTAGGGTTTCATTTTCTAGACCTAGAAGTTGTACAAGGACATTCATCAAATCTTGCACTGTCGCATCTAGTGTCTTCTGGTCTAGGCCTTCTTCTCCATCAGGGTATTCAGGTTTTGTGAGGGCTAATCTTGTTACCTCTATGGTCGCAGCAGTGTCAATTACGAGCAGGTGACATAAGTTGGGGCAACTATTGCATGAAGACCTGAAGATCTGTGAGACTTGGGAATTTTGTGACCTGGATTCCTCTAGCAAGAATTGCAATAGTTCATTTCTGACTGATTGTACACGGTCTATTGGGATTCTACCGTGACCTGCCACAGAAGGTGATCGATTAACACACTGCAATCCTCCAATAAATGTTCTAAAATATTTTCATTGTACGTGCAGTTGGCCACTTGCATAGTGCAAAAGCAATATATGGATGCATATGGTCATAGACTCATAGTGGTATTGTGCATTGTATTCTGAAAGAAGTTCCAAACTTACTAACTAAATAGAATTATTTGGAGAGTTTCAGTCAAAAATGCAAATGGCTTAGTAGTCTAGTGGTAGGCTGGTAGCTAACTAGGATGAATTCAATGAGGTCATGGGTTCAATCCTCCGTGAGCACACATATTTGCATCCCGTTAAGAGGCATTTAGTAATAGATGCTGGGGGTTTTGGGAACGCCTATGTCCAAAAATTCCCAGTAAAAAATAACAAAATATATAAGATACTAATATAAATTTGAACTCATTAAATGACAGATGCCATATCATCAGTTTTATATGCCTAAAATCATAGAAATTTTAAAATTTAATGTTATTGAATGTGTGGTGTATTCTCTTATGCATGCAGTCCCGTTAAACACAAGCAAAGCAATTAAACTTTAGGTGCGACAGCATAAAAAAATCATGTAATGTTAAAACCTGGAGGGAAAGAAAGCCCTTGGAAGCAGTACTTGAGATAAACAAGCATTCGATAACAAGTTCTGGAAGCTTCCTTTCTAGGGCTGCTTTGCACCACCGACAAAAGCTCTTCTAATGGAGCTCTATAATCATTTAGGCCTTGATTAAAAAGATATATTAGCGCCCCATACAGTGCATGCTCTCTGCACAATCTCACCACCTTCAGAAATATAACATAATATGTCAAATGATCTTTTATTCCTTGGCTATGAATATAGGAAACCATAATCACTTTCCTCAAGGAGGATCATTCTGGGGTTACAATTTTTTGGTCCCCCAAATGCCATAACATCTTAATTGCATCTATATCTCAAATTTTGAAATACAAACCATTGATCATGTTCTTTTTCACTAAGGATGTGCTGATGTAAAATATAATAATATTTTCAATTCTTTTTTGAACAAGTTCAAGAACCCAAAATGATTGATCTAGTTAGGTGTGGTAGGTTAATTTTAGTGTGTTTATTTTCTGGCCCCTTGATCAAAAGTATTTCAACATATAAAAGTTTAAGCAGATGCATCCCTCATAAAAGAAGGAACAAGATCACCAGCTGGGATTCGCCAATCGGATTGTATATTTAAACATGTAAATGCAATGAAGTTTGTGGCATTTGGTGGCACCAGCAGTCTCCTTTTTGGGAAGATATGAAGACAACAAAGATACAAATCAAGCATACAGATCACCTGATTAAAATCTAAGGACGAAATATCCATATGGAGGATACATTGCTCGACTCGTTGTAACCATCCTTTCTCGCTGTAGTATTCTACTAAAGCTTGCATTATCTACAGATGTTAGTGAATAAGATTATCTTGGCATTTAAAATGAGAGGAAAGTAAAAAATAACCAAAATAGAAAAATGACCCCCCAAAATTTGGTATACCTCAGGAGGAAGACAACCAAGCATATCTTTCAAGATATATGGTTCCAGTATCTCCAAAAATGATCCTATTATATTTTCAAGTGATTGTATGTGAGAAAAAACTTAATAAATTGACTTGAAAAGGCAGAACAAATAAAACCAAAACAACTGAGAAAAAGGTCAAATACCTCCCTGCTGAACAGCAAGGAATCTAGAGAAGACTGTGTCGAATAGGATATCAATACGCGAAATGTGCACACAGTATTCTACTGCAACACCTCCTACACGGGCGTACTGTTCCTCTATCTCAGTTTCTTTTCCATTTTGGCCCCTAAAAGCCACTGATATGTAGGAAAATACCTCATCCACATAAGACAGGAGGAGCTCAACTAGGAATGGCATTATGGCCGCACGGATGTCCCCAATCTTACGTGGAAGATCCACAACACCTTGTGTTTGTCCGTCATATAGCCGCATTGCCATGTCCAGTGCCCCCATCCAATCTCCTGCCCTTTGTAACACCTAGATATGAAATATACAAATCAATTTGGTTTATCTTAAACCTTTCAAAGAATACAAAACCGGCATTGTGAAATGCCCAGCGACATCCCTTGCGCCCTCAGTGGGATCTAAAATTATCTGCCCTATGAAAGCATGTCTCATCATAATATAATCATAATATTGCAAATAACCTCTCCATCTTTGAGCAATAAAAGATGGCCTCTGCAGAGTCTGTCCAACAATGGTAGGCGAGAAGATAGGCGAGCAAATAGAAAAGTAAGATAAAACATTTTAGTTATTTGCCTACCGTCTTGAAACCATTTTGGATACCAAGTTACCAACTGAACTGGCATCAACTTTGGCAACAACCAATCCAAATCATTTTGCTTGGTTTAGGAACAATAGAAACATAGAAAGAGGTAAGCTTTTCCTTCCAGACAAGTGTTATGCCATTGGTATGCCTACGTCCATACTTAGGATCTTTGTTATGGCATACCTTTTTCTTTTACAATTTTAAAATTCTTTACGTCACCTATACATTTGACAAGTATTATGATAAAACAAATGATAAATAATACTTTTACAATTCTGCAGCTGCCCACTTTCATTTCAACCAAATGTTTTCAGTTTTTAAAAATTCTCGACTATTTTCTTCATTGTGACAAAAAGTACATTTGCCACTGGAATATGATTAGTTCCCTTCAAGTTGCATGCTGCCAAACATTAGAGGAGAGAAGCAATATCCTCTCTCCTAGTATCTTTACTATCTCCATTCCATTTGAACAGACATAATGCACGGCATAGCATTACAGATTAATAAAATGAAGTATAGTGCAAGTGAGAAAAAATTATCAGCTGGAAAGACATCGTTTATTCTCATCAATGATCCGGCTGTGTGTTTCAGGGAAAAACATAACTACAAGAACTTCTTTGCATCTCTAAAACCTTCTTTGGTTTTTTTTTTAATACTTTCAGTTCAATCAACTAAGGGCTTTGCAAATAAGGTTAATTTGTTGCCAAAGGTGTCAGATTGATAGGTACATGGCAGGCCAGTACCTTAATATAAAGGTATCAGTCACCTTATTGCTGCTGACCATTTTTTTTCATTTATTTACATCACCTGGATTCTCTCTTTCCAAGGAAGAAGCCTTGACACCATTAAGTGCATGGGACCCAAAATGTACACTGTAGCGCCTCTCACTGATACCGAGTTGTGGTATGACTTCTCAGGGTTCCCATACACATTCAAGAAATGGGTATGGTACATGATGATGTCATCTACACTAGATCCATCTTGTTGGGTAATGCTGGTACGGTGAAGCTCAGATGCATCTTTGGTGAACAGGCATAGCTGACCTCTTGTGTTAAGCAGCACAAGCATCTAAGAGGACAAACATGCACTTACATCGCTAAAGATGCTCAAAAAAGAAATGAACACAACAATAAAAATTGACTTTTTAAGTTTCATACCTGATCGTCCAACCATGCCACACCAATAGCCGCATAGTCAATGCTCCATTCCCTGTGTTTTTTCATCTCAGATTTGACTAACTTGTACACTTGTACTCTGCGATCCCATGCTATGGCGAGCCAGGAAACCCTCTCTGGTTCCTCTGAATTTATTAAAACATAAACAAAAGATAAAATCATGACAATGAATGTAAGAGGCCTGATTGTTATTCAAGCCTGTCTTAAGGTATGATCTTGGAGCTATGTATTACCATGGTAAGGTAAGTCTAGTACTGGTAACCGCATATGATCAACAACCGTCTTAACACAGCATGAACAAATTGCTGGAAAAAATATATATTTACAATTTATGTTTCTTTTGGGACAATGGAATTTTAGTTCAAGCCCAATTCCATGATTCAAGGTGAATTGAGTCTTCTTAAATAGTTGACTCTACTAGACTATCAAGGATCAATAGCATAAAAGGTAACTTGCAGAAATCCTTGTTAAAAGATGTTAATCTGAAGTTATGTTCAGCCTAGCTTTAAGAAATAATATGCAGCGATGTGCATCAATATTTGCTAATTCTCACCAGATGATATATCAGGAGAACCAAGAACACACTTCCATGCAGTATATGGCAACGATCCTTCACGCACTCCTTCAGGTCTTGAGAACTTCTCATAAACCTCCACATTTGCACCCAGTTTTACCTAAAAGGTAAATAAAAAGGCAAATATTACAGTATTTTATTTCATTTCTAGAATTATAGCCAAAATTGTAAGATCAGAAAAGTGTTTGGTTTGCTTGCTATATACCTCCATAACAAATGGGAAGTTTTAAATGCCCTCCCAGTACATGTCCACAACACTTGCATAAAAAGAAAGAAAATGCTACAAAGCTTACCACAAGAGCGTTTTGGTGAGTGACAAATATCACTACCCCCTCTTCTGCAAGTCCAGAACTACCACCACCTTCATTAAAGAGCACACCTCCCACAACGCCTCCCATCATGCTGCTCAGACCGCCTGAAGAGGCTGAAGCATAGGTCCCCTGTGCAGAGGCACCAGCAGTCAACCCATACGGTTCATCTACTATCAAAGGAGAGGATGATAATACCACCCCGTTTTTCTGCCCTTCCAACAGACGCTGTCAAAATGCAACAAAAAAAAGAGAGAATAATAACTAAGGGCATTTTCATGTCTGGCCCTAACATTCCATACATAAATTTGAATAGAAAATTTGCCTACAGGCCTTTCTTTCAAAAAAAAAAATAGAAAATAAGAAGTAAAGGTTTTCATCCGTAATCTTTCGAAAATGAAAAGAATCTTTTGCACCATTTCCCTTTCAGAATTTGTTCAAGAAGGTGCAGAAAACTACTGCTCTTTCAAATACATAAATAAAGAGTAATTTTACTGTGAGCACCAAAGTGATTTGTGCACTTAACCACAAGAGTCTATTGGATTGGCTTCAAACGATGATTCAAATGACTGAAACTGATCTACTTTACAAGAGATGAGTTCACCTACCAAATTTGTAAGTTTTCTTGCGGTCCAAAACTGAAGGTATGTAGGTTTACTTTACAGAATTCACCGTTGACCACTTTTTCGCGCTTGACTTTACATTAAATATTTAAATGAACTTAATTACAAGTTTAGTATGTGACTGCTTCACTCAAGATGTAGATCAGCATGGAAAGTTAAGATATTTCCTTTGAAGCCTGGACTGATGAATTTTAGGGTTAAGCTCATCTTAAGCTCACACTAATGTTACTCCAAAAAAAAATCTCTCTGTAGATGCAGAAGAAAAGAGGATAATTCAAACGTTTTTTAAATAACACATAATGAGATGATGAAAATAGTATTAACATTTTTATATAAATATATCAGAAAACTCACATTTTGTAAAGGCAAACAAGAGAGCTCATAAAATAAGTAAAAAGTGGCACCTGGCTCTTAATAGTGAAGCGATTAAGCAATGGCAAAACTGAGAAAGTGTGTAACAATACAAATCCCTTAGAGTCACCAGTTATGGCCTTGTATTGTCGAGACGAGGATGATTCTTGACCTAGAAACAATGAATGTACCACTGGTGCTGTATGCTCTCCAGATATCACCTTTGCTGCTACAGATTTTGCCACATCCCAAATGATCAGATGCCCGTCCCCGTAACCAACTAACAGGAAATCGCCTTGTTGGTTGAAGCACATAGAAGTGACTGGTGCTGGCGATTTTTCACCTTGGTTTGTAAATGGCAACATCTACAATAGTCCAATTTACAAAAGCATCATGACTGATACCGGTCACACAAAGCCAGGAACCAGTGTATATATGTGGTATATTCCATGTATACAAGAAATGCATTTCCATTATCAGCTACCAGTAATATATGGGTTGATATGTGGGTTGAATCCTACTTCTATAAATGAGATGAATTCTAAGTGAGCTGACCCAGCTGTACTTTCATATGTCTATTGGTATAGCCGAGTCGAACTCAAGTTGAGATTAGCTTCAGCTCTTAGCTTGAATTGACTTGAATTCCAAGTCGAGCTTAAGCTCTACACAGACTCAAATAATAAGAAATCATGAAAAAATATGAGTATTTTAATCTATAGAAATGAGCCTTTATGTTATTTTAGTGGTTATCATTACTATACTTCTATTTTTACTACTATTTTACTATTTATTATATTTTGAGAAGTGAAGTCTTTGCTCCAAATCTGATTCAAATTTTGACCTAAAGTACCCCAGAGCTGGGTTTCGGAAAAAAAACTATTTATTAAATTATTATTATTTATATTGATCATTTCAGATTGGGTTTCAATTCTAACCTACCCCAATTTATTTGGGATAAAGGCTTTGTTGTTGTTGTTGTATAATACCTCAGACTGACTAACATGAAAAACAAATTAAGTGAACCAAGCTCGAGTGAGTCCAACCATGTCACCTCAAACCCAAGCTAGGAACAATTAAATTGAACAAGTCAAACTGGAGCTGCATTTGAGTTGAGCACAAGGGAGCCAAGAGCTATAAGCCAATCTTGCAGCCCTACTGATTTCAGGCCTAACTGTGACTTCAAACAATAAGCAAAGAAACTAACCAAAACCACCTTGTTCCTACAGTGCAGGTATGGTCACTGTACCAGTAACAAAACCACCTTGGTGCTATAACCCCTAAGGTCATATTTGATGTACCGGTTAATTGGTACCATATGAGAACCAACAGACCATTTTTAATGTGCTAACAGTCCAGTACTGCTCTTATACATACCTTAGAGTCCATGTTATCAGAGGAATGTATTGAGTACTTGCTAGGAAAGACAAAAACACCCCCTCCACTCATCCCAAAAGCTATATAAGCTTTATGAACCACCACCACCTGAGGCGAGCCATGCTCTCTTCTGAACACTTGAGAAGAGATCAAACGAGTGGCCGCATTGTCTAAATCAATTTGTAAATATCCAACTGCAGGCGGGCCCCGCCTTATTCCCTCCAGCCTCATCGGCTGTGCCACCGCCCCCTCTTCATAGTGCAAGCCATAGGAAGCTTGCCTCTTCTCTATTTCTTCATAATATTCCAAGGGCTTCATTGAGGATTTCATCTTTTTCTCAGCCTTTTTTGCAATTTCAACTGCCTTCTCAATTAGATCGTCTACTTCAGTTCCTAAAGTTTCATCACTTTGGGGCAAATTGCTAACTTCATTGAAATTTTCAGCAAAGTCAGGTGTTGCGGATGCCGGGGTTTCAGCCTTGTCATCAATCATACTGATTTTGTCCAAACTTTCTGACATTTGGTCAATTCCAGGCGGCTTGCTCTCAATTTCCTTTAAATTTTGCAAATCACCGTTGTTATCCAATTCAGCTACTAATTCTGGATTATTCTTTGACTCTGAATTATTCACTAACTCTTCTCCTTTTTCTTCTTTCATTTCCCGGAATCCTGAATCTGCATTCAACTGTACATGATTCAACATCACACTCTCATTCAAATCACGGGCATTATCACCTTCTAGAACATTCTCATAGCTTCTAAAAACTGGCTCTATACTCTTTGGCTTGTCTGTTAACTCCAAACTATCTCCTTCGCTCTCCATCTTATTCAGATTCTCATTTTCATTTGCATTCTGCGAAACAATAAGTTCTTCTGAGTTACCTGCAATACTAGAACCACTTGAAGAAGCGCCAAATTCTCTTTCCATTTCAACTTTCTTCAGGTCTTCATCGACATCTCCTGAACCCTCCTTATGTAAGGTTTTAGAAGCCAAGTCAACCCGCCTCAGCTTAAGCGCATCTGCATAACGCGTTGCCACTGACCTTGAGGCAGCCGCGGCCGCAGCCAATGCAGCACCCGGTCTCGGGTTTGCGACCCGCACCCCACGAAACAAAGGCGGGAGCGGTTTATCAGAAAACCCTCGAAGCACCAAAGAAGTAAGAGTGTCAGAAGAAGAAGGCAAAGACGACGAAGAAGAAGTCGAAGGAAGATTCAGTGATGTCGATCTGTTTTTAGGAGTAATAATGGGAGCAGAAACAGTTTCTTGTCGGATTTCGGGTTTCCCAGGAGCAGGTAGGGAGGACTGTGGAACAATTCGCTCTCTGGGTTTGTTTTCACGATCGGGTTCGGTGTCGGAGCCAGAAGAGGAGGGGGAATTGAGGATGTCGTCGACGGTCCGGAGAGGGAAGACTTCGTCAGTATCACGGTGGTTGACGTCATCGTCAGAGGCGGAGTCGTCGGAGATAAAGGCGTCGAGGTCAAGCTCTCCCGCCATGGAGAAGTCACGAAAGAAGATCAGTTAAGACCACCTCTGACTCTCTGTTGGTACTAGGTAAAGCAAGGAACCAAAGAACGGTAGGGCTGTTTGAGCATCTTGCAATTTCTAAATAATTAATTAAGAAATTTTTTTTTTTTTAGTTTTTAAATTTATACATCTCTAAAATTGTAATTAGAATTTTTTAATCGACACATCAACTAATTTTTAACCAATGATACTGTCATGTCATAAACTCTGAACTAAAATTTCTAAATAAGAAACTATCAACCAAAGTTTCTAAATAAGAAACTCTCTTACATCTCTAAAACTGAGTTGCAAACTGCCACGTCAGATTAGAAACTCAGAAAATTTCAGAGAGGGAGATGCTCTTAGAATTCATATACCCTGTTATTTCATATTCGACCGTTCATTTTCGATCTTGCAAATAACTTATATAATATAGCGGACTCTGTGCAGTCATCTGTGTTGTCCGTATAAATCGGACGATCATCAGCGGAATAACATGGCTCTGTTATTCTCTCAAAATAACAGCAGATACAGACTCAGAGCTCTTAATGAGTAGCATAAGGTACGGATGGGTGGAGGTATTTTTATATGAGTAAATATAACGTCCCCATATTTGCGTCCCCCTTACGCGCCCCCCACTCAGAGACAATTTTTTTCCAATAATTGATTGTGTTTTATCATGTAGTATAACGACTTCTTGATTATAGTATAAAGACTTCAAGTATTTTTTTTAAACTATTTTTTTACTAAGTCTAAAGACTTTATACTTGTACTAATTTTTTATTGCCTCGATATTTCAGTAGACTTGGAGTCTTTGGTAGTATAAAGCTTTTTGTGACTGCAGTATAAAGAATTTGTGGCTTTAGTATAATACCTCAATTGATATGTGTTGGAAAGATTGCTGCTTCAAAAGTATATAAACATTTAAGTTAGAGGTATAAAGACTTGTAACATTTAATATAAAGACTTTCATGTTAAAATAGAGACTGTCAAATAAAGTATTATGTGTACATTTCCTAAGAAATGAAGACTGCCAAAAGTATAAAGACTTCGAATGTTAATTATAAAGACTTTCATGATACAGTATTCATTGTAGTATATAATTAACAAGAAAATTACAAATAAATACTACATGTCTTGAGAAATGAAAACTTGACACTCAATATTTATTATAATGAATCCAGTCCAATAGTATAAAGACTACTACATTTGAGTATAAAGACTTACATGATTCAATATGAAACTCCAAATGGAATGAAGAATTCCAGTTAAAATGGAGGCTTAGAAATAAATTTGGATGACAACATTAGAAAGTATTAAGACTTTTTGTCTTGAGTATAAAGACTTACATGATGGATAATTCTCGAGTAGATGCTCCGCTCCGCTCATGGGGGGACAGTTAGTCGCTTCCTTTTTATATCCATATTTATTAAAAAAAATTATCCATATTTTATTCATATTCATTAAATTTTCTTTATCCATATCCTATCTATACCTGTCAAAAATTCCATGTAACGAAACGGATAACGATAGATAATGACTTAAAAAAGATAAAATTCAATAAAAAATTTGTATGATTTTGGCAAATTAATAGTATTAAATAAATATATACTACTAATATACAACAATAAATATGTTCTAGATATTACAAAAATCACAAAAATTTCTTCTCATGTCACTTGTCACTAAAAAAATATATTACTTAGTACTTACTAATTAAACATTATTAAAAAAATAGAATGCAAACCAATTTGTTTATCAATGTACATGATGCATTATTTAATACTAAAACAAGACATGCATATTTAAATGATGTATAGATTTTTTTTAGAAATACAGATTTTTCTAGTTTAATTTAGTCAATTGTTTTCAAGCTATGAAATAAATTATAATATACATATATATTTATATAATTTATCCAATGGGTAACGGATACGATATAACTCTTATCCGTACCCTTACCCGATAAGTTAACGAAATTTTTTTCTTACCCATACCCATGTTCGATAAGCTAACGAAAAAATCGAGTGCTTTTGTAAGGGAATATGCAATCATGGAGTCTGTACCGATATGTTCCACCTTTAACTCATTGTTCTGAACTCTTTCCTTCACTGCCAGAAACTTGATGTCTATGTACTTAGACTTCGTCCAACTTCTGTTGTTTGTTGCATAGAGTACGGCTGAATTGTTGTCACACATCAACATAAGTGGATTCTGGGTGGTAGGAACTACCTGTAGCCCAGTGACAAAATTCTTGAGCCACACGCCATGGTTCGAGGCTTCGTAGCATGCAATGAACTCGGCAGCCATGATGGAAGGTGCTATGAGCGACTGTTTAGCACTCTTCCATGTCACAGCTTCGCATGTAATCATGAAGATGTATGTTAATGTCGACTTCATGCAATCCACGCAGCCTCCAAAATCAAAATCGGTATATCCAATGACCTCGAGCTTTTCCGATCTCCGATATGTGAGCATATAGTCCCTTAGGTACCTCAACACCCTCTTCGCAGCTTTCTAATGCTCCATTCCTGGATTACTTAAATATCGTCCTAGCATTCCCGTAATGAAGGCTATGTCTGGTCTCGTGCACACTTGGGCGTACATGAGACTGCCTACAACGGACGCATAGGAGATGTCTTTCATGGCAAGTCTTTCTGAATCAGTTTTAGGGCACTGAGCAAGACTGAACTTGTCTCCCTTAGTCACGGGTGTATCACTGGTTTACAGTCTTTCATGTCATACCTACTTAGCATTTTATCAATGTAATTTCTTTGGGATAGTCTTAGAACTCCTTCGGTTCTGTCTCTTAGTATCTTTATCCTAGAACAAATGAGACATTACCAAGATCTTTCATCTCAAAGTTTCTAAATAGAAAGTTCTTGATTTGATGCAACATGTCCTTGTCATTACTAGCTAGTAGTATGTCATCAACGTATAAGACCATAAATGTGAACTTGCTCCCACATAACTTAAGATAAATGCATTCATCAACTAAGTTAGACTCGAAATCGTATAAGCTAACTATGTTGTGAAATTTCAAGTACCATTGTCGAGATACTTGTTTGAGCCCATAAATGAATTTCTTAAGCCGACATACCATGGACTTTGGGTCGTTGACCACAAAGTTTTCTGGTTGCCTCATGTAGATGGTTTCCTCAATGTCACCATTGAGAAAAGCCGTCTTTACATCCATTTGGTGAAGCTCCAAGTTATAATGCGCTACCAATGCCAATATGATCCTTAACGAATCTTTTGATGATGCTAGAGAGAATGTTTCATTGTAATCAATGTCTTCTTTCTGTGTGAAACTCTTTGCGACAAGACGTGCTTTATATTTTTCAACATTGCCTTTAGAATCTCATTTGGTCTTGAATATCCACTTACAACCAACGATCTTCTTGTCCTTAGGCAAAGGAACAATATCTCACACGTCATTGTCGTTCATTGATTTCATCTCTTCATTCATCGCATTGATCCACTTATGAGAGTTAGAACTTTCCATAGCTTATTAGATATCTCTTGGGTCATTTTCAAACATGCTTATGTCAAATTCATGTTTTTGACGATATGCAAATCTTCCAGTAAATCTGTTCTCTCTAGTGGACCTTCTTATTTGGACTGGTTTTGTAATTTCTTGAGGAGTATTTTCATGAACATCATTACTTAATTCCGAATCTCCCACATGCTCAGGGCCATTAACATTGTCCATGACAACGTTGCTATTTGGGATGGATTCAGGTCCATTTGTGTCCATGCTATCTTGTGAAATTTGAGAAGGGAGTGTAGTTTGCCTATTGACATGAGATGCATTTTTAGGATTTATCATTATTGGAATAGTGACTAAGTCCGGACGAAGGTCCGAAGTGTCATTATCCCTCTCTTTCTTAAAAATGTCATCCATGTTCATATCTCCCCCCCCCCCCACAAACTCATTATCCTCGAAAAATTTCGCATTTCCTGACTCGAATATCGTATGTTATGTTGGATTATAGAATTTATATCCTCTAGATCTTTTAGAATATCCAACGAAATAACAACTAATAGTTCTTTCATCCAGTTTCTTTTCTGTCGGCCTATAAGGTCTTACTTCTGCTGGACATCCCCAAATCCGAAAATGATTTAGACTAGGCTTAAGTCCAAAATAAATCTCAAATGGGGTTTTATTAGTTGCTTTAGTTGGGACTCTGTTGAGAATATAGGTTGCAGTTTTTAAGGCTTCTCCCCACAAATTTTCTAGTAAGGTTGTACGAGCAATCATACTTCTCACCATGTCTTTGAGGGTGCGATTGTGCCTTTCAGCAACATCATTCATTGCAGGTGAGCCTGGCAATGTATACTGTGACACAACCCCGCACCCCTCTAAGTACTTTGCGAAGGGTCTTGGATATTGTTCTCCTGACCCGCAATATCTGCCGTAGTATTCGCCACCACGATCAAATATGACGGCTTTATTGTGTTTGTTAAGTTGTAACTCAACTTTCGCTTTATAACTTTGGAACATGTCTAGTGCTTCAGCCTTTTCTTTAACCAAGTAAATGTGTCCATATCTTGAATGATCATCTATAAATGTGATAAAATACCAGTGACCATTTCTTGCAGCCTTTGGAAAATGACCATAGATATCGGTATGTATCAATTCTAAGAGATCATTACACCTTTTGGCATCATACTTGCGTTTATTAGTTTGTTTTCCCTTTATACAATTTACACATTCTTTGGAATTAGTAAAGTCTAAAGGTATGAGAATATCATTAGCCACAAGACATTGGATTCTTTGCATAGATATATGTCCCAAGCGTCTGTGCCATAATGTGGTTGAATTCTCATTAGTTAATTTTTGTTTTCTAGTTTCAATGCATAAGGTTTCTGTATGTGAAGTGTCTATTTCAAGAAAATAAAGATTATCGTAAGAAGATAAAGAACCAAAAGCAACTTGTTTTGAATTTTGAACAAACTGAAATTTTCATTACCAAATGAACATACAAAACCATTCTTGTCCAAATAGGAAATAGAAATTAGGTTCCTTCGAAAGGAAGGAACCACTTATGCATCAAAATACAAATGAAATCCAATCCTACACAATAATCTAAATTTTCCTATGTCTTCTACTTCAACCTTCCTGCCATCTCCCACATAAATGTAGTGTTCAACTTGATTTGGCTTTCGAAGGTTTAGGCAACCCTGCATAGATATACTAATGTTAGAAGTTGCACCTGAGTCTAACCATCAAGTATATTTTGAAATTGTACTTAAATTAAATTCAGAACAAACTAAGCTATGACACATACCTTACTTTTTCAACCATGAAGCGTAGTTGGTACAGTGTATCTTGATGTGCCCAAGCTTCTTGCAAAAGTGACAAGTCACCTTACTTCCTGATTTCTCGGGAGTATTGTCAACTTTATGCTTCTTTTCTGCAGCTTCTTTAACAGACTCTTTCTCCTTGTTATTCTTACGCTTGTCCTTTCTGGGATTATGTGTTACAACATGAGCCTCATCTCCCTTAGTCAACTTTTGTCTCTCCTCCTCCTGTACCAACTGAGCTTCAAGCTCAGCCACTGTCCATTTTTCCTTCAGACAGTTATTAAGTCATACTGAATTGACTGAAGGAGGGAGGAAGAGACATGAAGATGTATTCAATGAGGAGATCATCAAAGAAATTGAACTCGTGCGCATGTTGGAGCTTGATCATTTCAGTGATGTGCTCCCTAATCTCAGTTTTCCCTTTGTACTTAAGAGTATGAAGTTTAGTCATGAGCGTACGAATTTGTGTCCTTTTGCTCACGGTAAACTTCTGCTCTAAAGCACTAAGGTACTTCTTAGTGCCAAAATCCTGATCGGGAATACAATCTTGGAGTGTTTCGTGGGTTGTCATTTTCATGATCATAAGGCACATCATGTAGTTATCATCCTAATCATTCATGTCAGCCTTTTCAGGAGCGATGTGCTCCTTTGCAGCTGTCACGGGGCGATCATAACGTTATGCCCAATCGTACTTCATCATTCCCAGAAACAACCTAAGTTTAGATTCCCATTGGTGAAAGTTTAACCCTGTTAGGGACAGAATCTGATTCATCATTGCCAAATTGTCTGGAAAATTTTAGAAAACAAGAGAAATATCAGTTTATACGTCACGACCCTTAATCACAATTTACAAATCTATTTAAAGGCCTTGAACAAAAAGAACTCTAAATGACTCCATTAATTTCATTTTAACCAACGATATTATCCAGCATGATGCCCTTAAAAGGGCAGTCAATACTCTTAGATACCATGGTGTTATGCACAAGTACAAATGAGACATTTTGTCGCTCTTGCCGATGGGTTCGATTGGCATACCTACGTACTAGTGACCAGACCAGTCAAGTGAGGGAGGTGAGTCACCAGTGGACTACTTAAATACCAAACCTCAAATGTTTTTCTAGACATCACTAGTACGTAGCTTCTCATTACTTTTCTTTATGCACCTTTATGCGTATTAGCATCTACTTAATGTTTAATCCTCCGAAGAGAGCAATTAACAATCTGTTACTAACGCACGTCCTTTTAACTTTCACGAGGCATCTTGCCTGTTACTTTAGCGACGATGTTCAGAAGCGAACACGATCGTTTAACAAGATGCGACGTGTATTTTTAATTGCCTTCAAATAGATCAAAATCGTATAAAAGTTTACAACGGACGTATCCTAAAAGGAAACTATTCGTCCATAATATATATGTTGTATTATCAACTAAATATGGGCATTAAATTAGAATTTTCCAATTTTTCTACTTGTTAATAAAATACACATATGTATATTTTAGAAAATATAGACTTTTAAATATATTTAGTATTTAGTAAATTACTAAATATTCTTGAATACCATATTTTAATCTTAATTAAAAAAATTTAGAATTTAGCAATTTTATCTTGGCTTTTATTAGCTTTTATACTAATTATAGATATATAGCTAAATTCTATATATTAAGATAAAAAATAGTATTAATTTTGTAGCAAAATTAATTGTAATTATATATAAGTAAATTATATATATATATCCTAAATTACAATTAATTTACACTACTCCCAATTAACAGAAAATTAAATTTCCGAAAAATTGGCACAATTAACCTGTCAATTCAATTGTTTTGTGCCAATTTCCAGAGTCATTACGGTCGCAATTGTTCCTGTCAATTCAATTTTCTTTTCTTTGGAATTTCTAGAAAAACAGTGCAAAACATGCTCTGTTACGGGCGTAATCACCTTAGGTTGCGGCCGCAATCAACACCTATCAGTTCAATTTTCACAGCCAGCAACCCAGAGACATTGCGGTCGCAATATTGTTCTTTGCGGCCGCAATAAAATTCCTGTCAGTTCAAATTGTACTTGGCCCACAACAGTACTGAATTCCTATGTCTTGCGGCCGCAATATCATTTCTTGCTGCCGCAATGAGCCTTAGACTTGGAATTTTTCTAGTTTTCTAAAATAGAGACATTCCTAACAAGGGTTGCGACCGCAATATTATTTCTTGCGGCCGCAATAGACCTTAATTTAGCACAAATTTGCCTTGCTTTGGAAATAAACTTTTTTGGATAAACCATTTTGAATTTTTGACCAAAATTATTGCATTTATTTCTCCAAAAACAACTTTACTTTGTCAAATAATTGTTCCAAATATTAATAAACATTTAATATCGATAATATCAATTTCAAATTCGCATAAAAGGCGAGGAAATTTGATAATATTCAATTAATGTTTAATTAATGCTCTAAAGAACCAATTATTGACAAAATTAAGAGAAAGTCAACAAAAAAATGCAATAATTAAAATCCGATAAATCCAGTAAAATATCTCAAACATGCTCACCGGGAGGCTCTAATACCACTTGTTGAGATTAAATCGTTAGTGTAATTTAATTAGGGTATTAACAAGTGACCATTCCCTAAACTAAAACAATTGCAATAACAATTCAATTCAAAAATTCGTTGCGACACGAAAGAGATAACAAAATGCGGAAGCAGGTTTACTTACTTTTCATCTCCACCAGTCGTCTTCGGTCTTTAATCCTTGCGATGGTTGAGATGTCTTGAGTCTTGCGAAAGCGCCTTGTCACATTCTTTCTCGACAGATCCTTCTAAGCGACTCGGGGGTGCTATCCTTTCTTTGATGGTCACGAAATTCCCGATAGAGTATAAGCTCTTAATGGAGAAGAGTTTAGTAGCTATGCACAACACATGTGCCCTAATCACAGAAAATTCGGATCTATTTGTTACCCCCTAACGCTTGGAAACCCGGGACCTTTTATAGGGGCCAAAGTGTATCTCGGAAAGATGGCGAATTAATTATCAAATATTCATCAAATATTTGTAATTATATTATCTCCAATTCTTTCCCAAATCTTAGTATTCACTAAAGTAAATACATCCACAAATTTGGTACAAAATTCATTTTATTCAATCAGAAAGATAACGGGAGATCTTGACAGTCAAAACATGCCTTACAGTAAGTCTCTTGCGGCCGCAATGAATCTCATTGCGGTCGCAATAGACTAGACAATTCCAGACTTGGCAGTTTCTTGCCAAGTCTCTTGCGGCCGCAATGGGATCCATTGCGGCCCCAATAAATCATGCCAAAACAGGGCAGATTTATTGCCATTTTCCCCTACTGTATTGCGGCCGCAATAAATCTTATTGCGGCTGTAATAGATCTCATTTTGTGCTGTTTTGCTTGGGCTTTGATCCAAATTAAGTTGGGTTTGGCCCAAACAATATTTCTGACTTTACACTAAGACACATATATACATTAATTGATCATAATTAGTCCATCAATAATTATAATCAATTTAGATAAGTTCTATATGCATTCATGCCCAAAATCTTTGTGAAATACATATAATGTGTTGTATATTAATTAATCACATTAGCGGCATTTCCAACTGTTACTCCTCGTAACATTAGTGACATGACATGTATGTATCATATAACACGTATTCCAACTTAATTTATTGGAATTGACGTCTCAATTCCAACAGGCTAGCGTTATGGTGACGATGTGCTCTGTCTTGTGCCTTGAAGCCTTTCCTTGATACTTAGACCATGTCTTGACTTGTCCAGGGCATGTTTGACATTGGGTTGTACCTGTTTTAACCTGCATCTTCACCAAAACTTAATGTGCAAGGTTAGTAATTTATGTGTTTTGCAAATTGTCAAACAAGAGATGAGTTGATGAGTTTAATCCAACATCGTATGCATGTTAATTAATTACTGAACAACACTAACACGATTCAACTAAGTAAAACTATAAATATAATAATATATATTGATCAATTTCTCTATACTCAAACTAAACAAAGCACAATAATAATTCTAACTTAAACACCCAACTATTATGATTAATTAAATGATTAAATACAACATTATATATTGATCAAGTTCTCTATAAGTACTTAATTAATATAAACACATATCTAATAGATATTTTCTTTCTTTTTTGCTTAGTTTAATAACTAAAAGTCCAACTTAAAGTGGTTGAATTTATAACATGCTTGCTTCATGATTTTCTTTATTGATGTTTTGTAGTATATCGTCCTGACGACGTAGTAACACCATAATAATGATTTCACTTAATCCAAACATTAATGGAGCTAGTAAATAAATAAAAATGAGAACCTAATAAATAAGTAATATGAGGTTTAGTTGACTCGATTAAATATGAGGTTTAGTTGAGTCGAACCCACACACGAGAGATAAGGCTGACGCTGTCGCATACGACGTGAACGCAGTAGAGCTTCCAGTAGATTAGGATCCTCTCCGACTTCCAGGTGTAGTTCCTGGGGTTTATATCCCTTTCTCTCTTCTAGGACCTACCAGACCTACTTTTAATTTCTTTTAACTAAACTGCGGTACCAAACTACCAACAACTGATAATCAGGCTCATAGACCTTGAACTGCCATATTGCATAACGGTTAACTGACCAACTAAATGAGACCTACATGCATAGCATGTCATCTGCATTCCATACTGTCAACTAAATGAGACCTACATGTATTCCATACTGACCAACTCAATGTCTTTGAATTACCAACTAGTTTTGCAATGTGTGAGGCAAGTCTCAGACGCGGTATGCCAAG
>CAXKVX010000375.1:0-119838 GCA_964058865.1 Eleocharis quinqueflora
GCATTGATTTTGAATTTGAATTGCATAGAAAGTGATTTCAACATTAGTTGTCGCTATGTGTGTTTTTGTTTTTTGTTTTTTGTGCGTTGATTTTAATTTAAACTAATATAAACACATGAATAACTGATAGAAATAGTTGAAATGGATAGTATAAATATCTGAAACAGCTAATATAACATCTAAAAATATTCATAAGAATGAGAAGGTCCAACTTTCCACAACTCTTTGACTTTTTCTTTTGAAAAAGTTAGTTAGGAGGATGAGAGTTGGAGATAGGAGTCTGGGGCTATTGGTCAGACGTAATCGTGTCATTTGTTGAGTTTTTCCTCAACAGAGAACTGAGTTTTTAATCTGGATTGTTGTATTAAATCTCAACCGTCGTAATTTATTAATATCAAACCTCCTGCATCATATCGATAATAATCAAGCATATAGATATAATTCGACGGCCAAGATAAAAAACTCAGCTGAGCTAAGGATATCTCCCCATAGTTGGACCCTTCTGATGAATATATAATTGAGTTTTTAGAAGGTTATTAGGAAAAAAATTGCTCACGAGTCGCACTGCTCGTTTCCAGACTCAATTGTGTACCGGTACCAACAATTGAGTGAGTTGTCCCTGTTGTTGTGTGCGGGTGCCGGGGGGGTGTTGTGTGAATGTGAGTTGTAGTGGGTGAGCCTACGGGCAAATTAAAAAAAAAAGTGTGTCGTACCTAGGGGTGTCAATGGATACGATACAGGTCGGGTGGAGCTATTTTCATACCCATGTCCGTTTGAAATTACTCTTATCCATACCCTACCATTATTCGTTTAAATTTGACTAAATCTTACCCTATCCTTACCCGTTAAAATTATAGGGTAATGAACGGATAACGAACGATACAGGTAATGTTAATATAATATTTTTCAGTTTTATAAATAAATCACATTTTATACAAATACGCTTAAAATCAATATATTTCATAAACACAAGCACAACACAAGAACAAATAGAGCATATACATTAACGAGAAAAAAATACCATATAATGCGAAATATTAGACTAGAGCTAGAATTATAAAATCAACTTTTGAAAGGATTAAACGAGATGATGGTAACATTAAATAAATAATTAGTTTGATGAAATTAATTTTGGTAGAATTCAAGAGACAAACGTTAATGTTCTATTGAAAATGAAAAGTTTTACTGAAAATAGGACAATTAATTAGATGATCTTCGAGAAAATTTAAATTACTAATAGATTAATTATTTTTACAGATTTTAAAATATGACACATATATTTATTTATATATATGTTATTTTATTTACACGATATGGTAATGGGTACAAAATAGTATTTACCTGTACCCTTATTCGTTTAACTAACGAAAAAATATTATGCATACCCATATTCGATAAGCTAACGAAAAAATCTTATTCATACTTGTCTTTTCGAATATTGTACGGGTAAAAGAATAAAAGAATTTCATTGGCAGCCCTAACCGTACCTGCACCAATCGAGTAGGGGTGTCAATGGGTACGATACAGGTCGGGTGGAGCTATTTTCGTATCTGTACCCATTTGAAATTTCTCTTACCCGTACCCTATCCTTATCCGTTAAAAATTAACTTATCCTTACCCATTAAAATTATAGGTACAGGTAACTGGCAATACGGGTAATATTAATGTAATATTTTTTAATCTTATAAATAAATCATATTTCACACAAATACACCTAAAATTAATATTTATCATAAACACAAGCACAACACGAGAGCAAGTAGTGCATATACATTAACGAGAAGAAAATAATATATAATGTGAAATATTATACTAGAGTTATAATTATACTTACAATTTTTTAAAAGAATTAAGTGAGAGGATGATAAAATTAAATAAATAATTAGTTGGATGAAATTAATTTTGGTAGAATCCAAGAGACAAAGATTAATATACTGTTGAAAATTAAGAGTTTTATCAAAAATACGACAAATAATTAGATGGTCTCCTAGAAACTTAAATTACTAATATATTAATTATTTTTACATATTTTAAAATAGAGTACATATATTATTTTATATTTATTTTATAGGATAACAAATACGAAATAGCCCTTATTCATACTCATATACATTTAACTAACGAAATTTTTTTATTCATATTTATATTTATATTCATATCGAATAAGCTAACAAAAAGAATTATTCATACCCTTTTTATTTATAAAAATAAATACAAATCAGATAAAAAAGTAAAAGGATTCGGTTAACAGCATTACAATTGAGAAGGGGCGAAAATTTGTTTGAGAGGGGTTTAACAAGAAACAAAATTTAGAGACAGAGAGCAAGGCAGCCACCGCCATTTCTGCCGACAGAGAGAGAGAGAGAGAGCGCGCTGGGAGACGGCATTCCGCTTCGAACTGTGCTCTTCCTCTTCAGAGTCGACGACATCGCGTGTAGATCGGTACATCTCACTTTTCTCTTTCTTCCTTTATTCTCACAGCGCGTCATTTTTCTACTTGGTTCCATGCTAAAATTTACTGTTCGTTTTCAACTGTTAGAACAAGGTGGAAGCGATCTCATGGAAGAGAAGCCCATGGAATTCAAAAACTTGTGCTCCAGGGAGTACTTTGGTCACAAGAAGAAGGTATCCTAATTTCCATTCTCTCATCATGTCCGTCTTTTGCTTTTGTCAAACGATTAATCTGATGCTAGGTTGCAGCAATAATTCAGAGAATCTCAATCGAGCTTTTAGTGCTCGTAGCTTAAATCCCTCGCTAATTTTCACTTCTTTTAGCTTATATGTGTTCTCTTTGTTATTGAGGCAAAAGTTAGGGCTTACAATTGAGAAGGGGCGAAAATTTGTTTGAGAGGGGTTTAACAAGAAATAAAAGTTAGGGCTTACCTCTGAAAACGTGAGAAAATAGTCTATATGACTGACTGGGTATTCTTGCATTACATTTGCTAAAATTTCTAGACATCTACATTGCTTGTGTATAACTTACTGTTAGAAAAAAAGAGCTTTATTGAGTCCTCTCTGAAGCACCTAATCTGCTGTCTATGTTCTTTATTTTCCTATCGAAGCAAGCTTGTTACAAGCTTTAACAACACCCCCATGAAATCAAGCTTTTTTTTTTTGGCGATGTAAAGTGAATTTATGATCTAACTTCCACCTGTTTACTGGTATGTTTTTGTCTTAGGTGCATTCAGTTGCCTGGAATTGCATAGGCACCAAGCTGGCTTCAGGCTCTATTGATCACACTGCAAGGGTTTGGAATATCGATCCCCACAGCCATGTATTTCATGTTTACTTCATCAATTTTTTCAATCTTCTTAATGAATATGATTCATTGATATTGATATTACTTATGGTTGTATATTTTTTGGTTGATTTGTTGAGGTTTGTTCTGGCTATCTTATATAATTTGATAATTGGAACCTTGTGCCGTGAGTGTTAAAAATATTGAAATGTCATTGGCAGGGAAAAGTGAAGGATATAGAATTAAAAGGGCATACAGATTGCGTGGATCAGCTATGCTGGGATCCAAAGCAACCCGATATTGTTGCCACTTGTTCTGGAGATAAGACTGTTCGTCTTTGGGACACTCGCAGTAATTACACTTACTTATTTGCTTGTAGTTTTGAAGGGGAGCCTTGGCGTAGCGGTACATCTGTTGCCTTGTGACCAGGAGGTCACGGGTTCGAGTCGTGAAAACAGCCTCTTGCAGAAATGCAGGGATAGGCTGCGTACAAAGACCCCAAGTGGTCCGACCCTTCCCCCAACCCGTGCAAGCGGGAGCTACGTGCACAGGGCTGCCCTTTATTTGCTTGTAGTTTTCAACATATAATATAGTCTTATACTCTTATTAATAACTGGTAGCTCAAGTGTTGGGGCTAGTCCCCAAAAAGTTGGTTTTATGGTTCAAACTACAGGAGGTAATCAAGTAGTCATAAATGATGCAGGAATTCTATCCTTGTAAATTTACTAGTAGCTTAGCTAGTCTAAACCTTGTTCAGGTTTTCAATTATTTTCCCTGCAAAATGTGTACCTTTTGCTGTGCTCATAGCTGTACTCTTGTTTCGTTTCTTTTATTTTTATTCCTTCAATCAGGTGGTAAATGCGCACAAAGTGTTGAACTCAGTGGAGAAAACATCAATATCGCATTCAAGCATGATGGCACCCACATGGCTGTTGGCAACAGGGTAATTATCTATTTTCTTGTTTTTTGTTCGTTAAGGAAATCAAATCACAATTTAATAGAGATGTCGATTTGTTCGACAAATTAGTACTTAAACAATCACATAGCCTTTTGTCTGTTGCAGTAAGCTTTTTGCTATCTTGTATGAAGATTGATCTCTAATTATGCTTTTCTTTTTCTTCTTGTATAATTGCAGGATGATGAGTTAACTATATTAGATGTTAGAAAGTTGAAGACTGTTCACAAACACAAGTTCTCTTATGAGGTTGACTTAGCTTTACTCTAATAATTTGAAATTCCTTTTCTTTTTTTAACCTGAAGATGATTTTTCGTACTTTTTGGTGCAAATTTCTTAATTGGTATTGCTTTCAGATTAATGAGATAGCATGGAACAAAGCTGGAGACCTGTTTTTTATCACTACTGGAAATGGTAATGAGTAGGCAGAACGTTATATATACCATTCAAAAACTTCGAAATTACATATTTCCCCCTCTATATAAATAATATCATAAAGATGGGTGGAGATTCAGAATGTACTTTGAATTCTTTTTGAATGGAATATGTGCAATTCTTCCTAATATTTATTCTCAAATTTTCACATCTTGCAATTGGCTCCTTTTCTTTACCAATTGATATAAGTTTTGCTGAACTGGAAAAAACTAACTTGTTTAGCATAAGCACAACATGAATAATCCAATTTTTAGAAGTAAATATGGAACTAGGAAAATGAAACTAGAAGTATCTAAGTTACAGGTCAATATTTGAAAGCCATTGAAGAGAATTACCACTTAGGAAAATCTACTACTTGTATGTGTGATTACAAACTATTGTGAATAATCCTCTCTTGTTTCTTGTAGGTACCATTGAGGTATTTGATTACCCATCTCTAAAGCTCCACTACAATTTGATTGCTCATACAGCAGGTTGCTATTGTATTTCAGTTGATCCTTCAGGAAGGTTAGTTTACATATTTCCTTTTGAAGATATTTTCTCTGATTGAATCATTATTTTTTTTCTCTATTGAAGTTCTTCATTCTTTAGAAAGCTTATCTCCAACTTTGGTTCTTGTCATTAGATATTTCGCAGTTGGAAGTGCTGATTCGCTAGTTAGCCTCTGGGATGTGAAGGATATGCTGTGCATCAGAACATTCACAAAAATGGAGTATGCCTGTCTTTAAGTTCTTTCAAAAAGGTTCTTTTGCAAATAGCACCCTACATAGTTTTTTATTGGCAACAAAGAAGTTGAAACTTTCATGTTTTCCAAGCTTAACTTTTAGGATTACTGCGCAGTTCATCGAGTGTTTTAAATTTTTTGGCTCAAGCCTATTTCAATTGTTTTTCTTATTTGCAGAAGTCCAAGTTGACTAAAATTAAGCCAAGAGACGTGCATGTTTTTGTCCATTTTTGTAAGAATTGCTAGTGAAATGATTCAGTAATAAAAATAATACCGATGTCAGATAATGTTTGTGCCCAAATTTTCTTGACATTTGGAAAAGGCCACAAATTTGCGGGTGCTAATGGCAGATGAATTTTATTCTGGGTGCTGTTTGCAAATATGATGAACTTTTAGGCATGATTTGCTTCTGTTGGAGTTTTCATGGACGTATTGTCACTTGCAATTGTTTTACTTCAGGTGGCCAGTAAGGACCGTCGGTTTTAATCACACAGGTGAATTCATTGCTTCAGCCAGCGAAGATCCTTTTGTGGATATTGTATGTTAATCTCTTATAAACTACTACTTTGAGCTGCTAATATGGCTGCTTACAACTTACAGTAGAGCACTGTACCAGATGCAGCATACATGTTTGTTTTTATATGCCAAGTTAATATATTAACATTGTAAGTATTTAATTTTTCAGACGAATGTGGAAACAGGAAGGTCAATCTATCAAATACCAACTAAAGCTCCCATGAATAGTGTGGAGTGGAACCCTAAGTATAATCTTCTGGCTTATGCAGGAGATGACAAAAACAAGTATCAAAATGACGAAGGTATGTCTGAGGCTTCTATAATTTTAGCAGATATAGAGTCATCAAAATTCAATCCGGTTAATATTCCGACAATCCACTGTCGAACCCTGAATCCTAATACAAAGTCAATATCCAGTGAAAACACCATTGAATCCTATATTGAATCTTGTTTCAAAAAGTAGAAAAATGCATACATCATTGCAAACACCACAAATTTTGTATCATAGACAACAAAATGAGAATAAATGCAATTTTTCCTGCAGTTTCATTACTTGGAATTATTAGAGGTTCCAAAGAGGCAAAGATTAGGATGCATTTAGACTATTTTGTATCATGCATATTGAATCTACTTATAGATTCAGATTTCATATTGGTATTGTGGATTTGACTCCTATTTGAGCTAAACCTGAACCAATAAGCTAGCGGATCCATCTGCAAATATTCTCAAAGCAATCAAGTTTGTTTTCAAGATCCAACACATTCATTTTAGATTCTCATTGGGTAGGTGAATTATTTACATTGCAGCCCCAATCATGTACTGATGTACACCTTTGTAAAGATGATATTTGATCTCTATCGTGCTCGCTCAATTGCTTTTGCCCAAATGAATTTTTTAAAGAACTATGATTCCATTATTGGAATGGATTTGCAGGTGTGTTCCGGATATTTGGTTTTGAAAGCACATCATAATGTGTGGGCATGCTGCTGCACTTTGCTGGAGGACTGGAGAAAAATAGTTCATGGGGTGTGGTGAGAGAGATCTGTTGTTATGATTTTAAATGCTATTTATATATTATATTAGACTTGTATTATTGTGGAAAATTCTAGAGTTTATATATGTTTAATCTATTTGAAGGTTACAAAAACTCAAAATACTCTTATTCCATTTTTATTTTCTTCTTTTCTTAATCCTTTTGTTTGTGTAGATCTTTTATAACAACCACCATTTTAGGTCATGAAAGTAGAGTTGTTACCTGTATCTTTGGTCATGACAGAACAAGGTCAAATCAAATGTGGTCAGCCAATGTGATTAATGGTTTGGTTAGTGAATTTTGCTTGGCTCAGCCAACTTATTTTTAATCCTTCCTCGGTGTTTTGCCTCTTTGGTCAATGAACAAATTTTACTTCCTTTATATAGACAAAAACTTGGGTGCACCATTTTAGGTGCTCTCTAGGTACTCCAATTAATCCGTACCATTTGATTGAAATGTATGGTGCGAATTTTGATGCATTTGATTGGTACGAATTGATTGGAGTACTTAGGGAGCACCTAAGTCTTTCTCTTATTGGGACTGAACAAATTTTACTTCCTTTTTATTGGGACTGACCAAATTGACACCATGTATTTTCATAATATCACTTATTCCCTGAAAATTAACAGATAACCAGCATTATCGTATAATAACGAACTTTTTGGGCAAATCATCTAGTTACTCACACTAATTGTATTTAAATATCATATAAATTTATTTGTTGCACTCGAAAACCCAACCTGAATGAAATTCAACCATTCAATTTCCAACTGAACTTGCTTCTAGACACCATATATGATGTTAAATTGAATGGAACGGTTTTTAAATGAATGGTTGAATGATTTAAATGATTGGTTGAATGATTGAATGGTTTAAATTGCTCCTAACCACAGTACCAATAAAAAAAGGAGGAACTTGTTCCAAAGGAAATTCAACCATTCATGAGGCAACCATTTTGTATTTAGTTTTTGGTTTCTTCTTATCTTTTTTTTTTTTTTCTACGGGATGACCCACGGTCCCTACGGTTTTTAACTGATTTTCTTTCGTCTTTATTAGAGTTATGTAATTATGTAATTATTGAACTACTACATGTTTAGTTTCTTTTGTCTAATACAGAGCCACACGTGAAGAATAAAAACATATAGATCTGGAATTCCGGATCCAGCAATGATCTATACTTTAGTAATTATTTATAGCCTAAGATTCTCACTGCTACAAAAAGGACATTGTTCTCGGTTTTTTATAGCATTTATTGCCGATTTTTTCGTCCGACGTAGTAGAAGGGGCACTAAAAAAATTAATAATCGGGAATAAAACCTTGACTTTTATCATCGATTTTTTTTATTAATAATCGGTGATAAAAGTCAAATAAAAAATAAAAAAGCTGTATGTTCTGTAACTTGACAGTCGGTTGCAGAACGTACAGCTTTTGACAGCTGTCAAATCGCCTCGAAAATTCAAATTTCAAACTTCAAATTTAATTTAAAAATAAGAAAACAGAATATTAGAAGTAAATAAGTAAAAGAAAAAAACAGAAAAGAGAGAATAAATAAATAGAACAAAAAAACGGAAGTAAATAAAAAGTAAAATAGAACGAAAAACAAAAATAAATAAATAAATAAAAAACAACAAAAAAATAAGAAAACATAAATAATAAATAAAATAGAATAAGAATAGAGAGAACAGAAGAACCGACGTTTGCATCTGATATTGAGAGAATAAAATGGCGATCCATCGCTTCTTCAAACCCCCTCTCTCTTCAAATTTCATCATTTTTGATGAAGAAGAATAATAACAACAATGATGAATACGGAGATAGAGAGGAGGAAGATAAAGGGAGGTATATATAGAGAGACATGAGAGATAGAGAGGAGGGGGAGAGACATAAAAATGAGTTGGAACGCAGATTTTTTAAATTCGAATTTATAATGCCGATTTATTTAAAAAATCCGGTGATAATACTTTTATCACCGGTTGCTTCTTAGAATTCGGTGATAAAAGTAACTTTTATTATCGGTTTTTAGGTAATAACCGGGGTTAATACCACTAAGTGTTTTTAATTCCGGACATCACTAAGATCCGGTAATAATTAGATGACACTAAAACCCTTTTTCTGTTGTAGTGTCTGTTAATATACTCCAATTGTCAATATTGATTTAGCCTAGAAACCTAATATCTGGTTGTAGGAAAATGATTAAACGATTAGGTTGTTGTATGCAGCCAACAAGGCAGTCCAGGTAATCTTAATATTCTTTTCTTTTCTAAATTATGATTAGTAGTGGGCAAGCTTAAGAAAAGCATTTAACATCTCTTGACTGTGATACGATTAGGTTGTTGTTGCACGGATGCGGGTATCGTATTCGATACGATGCGGGTGCAGCGATACGTCATTTTTCAAATTACTAGAATATGGCGGATTATGTATAAAATAATAAAAATCATATTATGTAATAAAATATATATAATATGTAACATATTTGATCACAAACACATGTTTGTTGCAATAGTTTGTACTTTTGATAAGTCAAAATTATATATGTTTAAACTTAGGATTAATTGTATTAAAAAAACCGAGTTTTGTAGGTTTTAGAAATAATTAAGGTTAAATTAAATTTGTTTTGTAAGAGTTAAAAGGTACTAATCTATTTTAGTACATTTTATTGCAATAATCAAGAGCTAGAATGCTCTAGATGATAAGTTAAGATTGTAAAGTTCTTTCTTAGCTTTCCAGCGCATTTTGAATCATCTTAATTGGAGTTCGGATGAAGAATTTATGATCAAAATACTGAACATTGCGCACTGAAAAATATTCCAGTCATATCATGCTGTATTCCAGCCATATTATGTGTCATATTCCAATCGTATTCCAGCTGTATCCTGCAGTATCATGTCATATTCGACCAGTCAACAACACTAAAATAATACGATACGCCACGTAGAGCATCGGGTGCGTATCGCACGTGAATCTGTATCGAATACGTATCCGATATGCAGTGCGATGAGATTTTGGAATATCCGGACAACCTAGCTGTAAGGCGATATTAACAGACTAAATGATCGTTATTCTTAATATAAAAAAGTTAGGTCTATTTTCCTACATTTACAAATAAATACCAACAAATGTATTTTTCCACTTAATCATTAACAAACGAGATGGTACAATAAAATACAGATGATAATAACAATTAAGAAAACAAATTAAGTAGTTAAAAATATTAATATACTACGTACCACTCTACTTCACTGTTAAATTTAAAATATTAAAAACAAACAAAAAGTTTTGTAGAGTCGAAACAAATCTATGGTGCATACACTTGTATTTTTCAATAATGAACTTTCAAGCATGTTCATCATGGATCTCTACTCATAATACATAAATCACCATTAAAACTTACAAGGCATTAACCGCCCTTAAATAAGACAGAATCTAATTATTTTATCATCGTTAAAAATACTGATACCATTAAATTTGTTTTTTCTTCCCACTTAACGTTTTAGATGACAAAAAAAATTTGGAAGCTGATACGTAGATATCATATTTGATATCAACTATTGATATCGATATTATTATTCACCTTTAGTTGAGTTATCATGCATATTATTTGAGTTATTATGCATGTTATTTTTTGTAATGAAATAGTTATACATATTGTCGATTGTGTTATTCACATTTAGTTGAGTTATCGTGCACATTATTTGAGTTATTATGCATGTTATTTTCTGTAATGAAATAGTTATACATATTATTTTTTGTACTGAATATAGTTATGGTATAACATGCATAATAACTCAAATAATGTGCATTATAACTCAACTAAATGTGCATAATAAAATCGGTATCAATAATTGATATCAAATGTGGTATTTAAGAAACATTATCCAAAATATTTTATTGATTTAAATGGAGTTTAAATTCCGGTTTTCTTAAAACTTGGTAGTGGGTCGGATGAAAGTACGTTAAAATAACAAGCTATTAAAACAGTAATTCCTACTTTGCGAAGATGGTATTATTTGTTCACAGGCAGTGCTGACCTAAGCATATCAATGTCAAATTACATATGCATATCATAGTGGGAATTGCAAGGTTTTAACCTTTTATGTGAACAAGACAAGGAATGAGACAAATCAGCCAAAAGGAGCATGCAATCCAGCAATAAAGCTGTATTACCTAGAATAAAACATTTAATTAACTAATCTTCTGTAGTTGTCTTGATCTCTATGGTACCAAACTCATTGTCCCTCATATTATTATGTCAGATTAATATTTTAATTGTATTTATCAGTAGATTCTTAAAGGCACAAGCACAGTTTTTTTTTAAGGTTTTCTGGTATCTACAACCATGAAAATCTTGCAAAGTCTAATATTATAAACCTTGCAAGGTTTTCTGATATTATAATCCTTGCTTTACAAATCAGTCTACCTACCCAGTTCCTTGCAAAGTCTAAATTTGTAATCAAAATAGAAACATCTTGTATATTTGAAGAATTATAAGAAAGAAAACAAACCCTTTTTATAGGAACAAAAATAGAACCTTAATTAAGAATCATATGGTATTTTATCAAGCGCTTGCATGGCATCTTTCATTGATGGCCTCTTTTGAGACAACATGGCACAACAAGAAAAACCTAACTTGAAGAAGCTCAATATTGCCTCCTCTTTGTCTCTAACTTCACCTCTTAATCCTGCATCAACCATCCTCAAAACCCGATCCGCTTCCTCTGAGACAGAGTTCAATTGACACAGTTCAACATCTGAAAATAACCGGCCTGATATCAACTCGAGCAGAACGACTCCAAAAGAGTACACATCAGATTTATAGCTGGGTTTAAGGTTCTTTAACATTTCTGGTGCCTGATAAGGAGCAGTGATCCCCAATGAAGACGATGGCCCGGCAAATGGACTCATTGGCAGTGAAGGGGAGAGCTCTGGAAGGCTTAAAGCTGATCGTTTGCTCCCGAATTGCCGGTTTGCTGGGTCAAGCTTGATCAATCGTTCGATCCCAAAATCTCCAATTAGAGGCACAAATTCAAAGCCTAGTAGTATGTTGCTTGGTTTTATGTTACCATGCACTTGCTTCTTTTCATGGATATATGAGAGGCCTCTTGCTATTCCTTTTGCAATCCGCATTCTTGTGTTCCAATTCAAATGAAATGGCGAGGATCCTTGTCTCCCTGTGACAAAATAATTAAAATAATCAAATTAAGGCTAATATTTTTGTGTACTGAAATATTCTGAAAAAAATTGGTTCCAAAATGTATTAATAGCACATACACTTGATATAACTTTGGGACGCCTAGTAAATTTGAGTTTGATTTTCATGAAGTTCTTCTCTAATATCTTTTGACACTCATACCACCTGTTCATTGTTCTATCTTAACATAAGTACCACATGTAACAGTTAAATGTGCAATATACAGTCATTAACTTGGACTAGTACAGACTAGCATGAAGTAGCCTATCTGATACAGTAATTGCCAATTTTTTCCAGACTTTGAAATAAAAATTTGATTTCAGTCTATATCACCTGTAAAAATCTAACAACCCTTATATAAATCATGTAATCTATAGAAAGATATTCTTACTTCGCGATGAGATATTCGCAAGACTTCCATTCAGAGCATAATCGTGTATCAGTAGCTTCTCTTCGGGCCCCCAATAGAAACCCCTGATTCGTAGCACATTCGGATGCTGTATTCTTGCAATTGCACGCACCTGCATCTCAAAATCCTTCAACTTGTCACCCCCATTATTTTTTCCATTGTCCCCAATTCTTCTCACCGCCAATGCAGTACCGTCTGCCAATACTGCTCTGTACACAATATTATGTCCAACTGCACCCAAAATATATGCTGAAGCCTTCAACAAACTTTCCAATTCTAGCTCTGGTGTGCCATCTATGGTTACCAGTACCGGTTGTAGATTACTTTTCTCCTCTTTGGACTTGAACTTTTTGATTTGTTGCAAAGCACTATTATCTTTTGGTGTTCCTGCTTCTGAACTCTCGGAGGTGTCATCAGTTTCATCTCCATCTCTATTGTTCTTTCTCAAGCAACACGCAAGACCACTGCCACTCGGTCCTTGCTTATCTGATACTTCTCCAGTTCCATTTGTATCCATATTTTTTACGGCACTTGATTCTCTTTGTTCACATTCTTCTTGCCTATTCTTTCTAACATAATAAACATACATGATCACTACAGATAACACAGCAATGCCAGATAAATCTCCAGCGGCTATTGCTAATATGGTGACCATCCTATTGCCGCCTCTTTTGCCTGCCTGACCACCATTGATTGCCGAATCTCCGCTTGTATTATTCGGCATAGCTGCAATAGCAGGAGGAGATTTAGACTCTGTTGGGTCTGGGTCAGTGGAATTTGGCGGGTTTGAAAGTGTCGAAGGGATTGTGCAGAGGTTTGTAAGTGGTGGCCCACATAAGTTGGGGTTGCCCAGAAATGCTGTAAGCTTTTGTGCAATAAATGCGCCGGTTTGTGGGATAGACCCAGTGAAGTTGTTGAAAGAAAAATCAACTGTGGCATTTTGCGGAATCGTTGTTCCAAGTTCTGGAGGTATTTTACCAGTAAGATGGTTGTCTGACAGATTCAAATATTTGAGATTGTCACCGCCAAACTCAGCCGGTAGAGTACCATTTAGAAGATTTGAACTTAGATCAAGTGTTTCAAGGCTGCCGAATCCACTGGCCGGTAGATCAACATGGAGGTAGTTATTTGATAGAGAGAGGGTGGTAAGATTTGGTAAGAGTGTGATATTGGTTGGCAAAACCCCGGTAAGTGCATTTCCTGCAAGGTTGAGCTCTCGCAAGTTTGTCAGTTGTCCAATTGACTGTGGTACCTCACCAGATATCTCATTGTTGGAGAGAGAGAGCACCTGCAACTCGGTGGCATTGAAAAGTGTTTTGGGAAGGGTTCCATTGAACAGATTTCCTGATAGATCGAGATGACGAAGATGCTTTATCAGCCCCAATTCTGGCGCAATGGGACCAAGAAGTTTAGAGTTTGGCAATACCAAACCAATGACTCTCGAAAATGTCGGGACCGAACTGTTAGAAGAATTGGAACTGTCATTAGTGTCAGTGATATTAGTATTAGTGGTCATATTTGTTCTGACAGTACTGATGAGAGGGAAACCCATGCAAACTACGCCATTCCATGAGCACGGCGACGTGTCGAAATAGCCCCAATCGGCGAGAACTGACAATGGATCAGAGAGAATGGAGTACTTGAAAGAGAGAAGCAAAGGTATATCTGGGTTGATAGCAAGTAGAGGAGAAGGAAGCAGGAATAGGAGAAGGGATAGAGAGATGAAAGATGGAGAAGGGATGCAACTATCTCTTGATGTTTTCATGTTTGTGGTATGAAAAGGAGCAATGCATGATCTGAGAGGGACAAAGCTGGGAGGGAAGACAGTGGGGATATGAAAAAAAAGGTGCAAGAAGTGGGAGTCGCTCACCAAATCGACGAAATCTCAAAGGAAAAAAAAGAGGAAAAAACAAAAACAAAACCTTTGTTAGTTGTCTATGGAAATAACACTACTTTTCTGAGATTACCGTTTAAATACTTATTTAAATTTTTTCTAAGAAAAAAACTTATTTACACCTTTAGTGCGCCCTTCTGTTAGTAATTTCTTGAAGCTGGAAGGACTAGTATGCCAATTTCAACGAACGCTGATACATCAACATCTATAAATGAAAAAATTGTTTAATTAAGATGGGAATCACTGCACAGTAATAATAAAAATTTAAATAAATTTGAAAAAGGAAAAAAAATAAATGAAAACATAATTAGATACATTTTGTAAAATTTTATATATAGATTGGTTGTATTGCAAATTCATGCAATTTAAGTAATTTGATATTTAATCAAGGATCATTATAAAATTATATGAAATTTACAGTCGTTCTTAGTTAATGGCCTTCAATGACATATGAAATCACGTTTATTTTGCATGAAAGTAAAAACACAATCGATGTATACGACTATAAGTTTGACAATGTGTCTATAAATATTTTTTAATTTTAGCATTTCGAACTTATTTGAATATTTCTTCAAGATTATCAAAATAATTAGAGCAATGCTATTATAATATGCATAGGACACCCCTTTCGTCCTAAGCATATATAATTAGCTCAATAAATTGAGATTTAAGTTGCTCAATAAGTTCTTCATATCAAAATATTGTAGGAAATCAAATTTTATGATGTTTAGAGCTTTCTTGCATTTTTTTAAAAATATTTTTTAGATTGTTTTGAAAAAATGTCATTTTCTAAGCTGCATTCTGAAAAATATTTAAAAAATAACAAAAAAGTTCTAGAAATCACGAAAATCTCAACTTATTAAGCTAATTATATATGCATATAAAGAAATGAGGTGTCAATATTATAATAGCCTTGCTCAAATAATAATTATGAAATAATGCCTCTTATGTTTTAATATTATTTATTTTCAACTTCAAAAACATGTATTTATTATGTAGTGACTATTCCGTATAACTAGCCACAATTTGAATATGGAATAGCATGCTAATCCAGATTTGTAATATCCCCTCAGTCCCTCTCTGCATCTGCTGTGGATTAGCATTTAAGGAGAGAGGAACATTTAAAGAGAAAGGAACCTTTAAATTGTGGATTAGCATGCTATTCCATATTTAAATTGTGGCTAGGAACAGTTGTTTTCTGACACATTAGATCTAAAACGGTATAAAACATCAATTTGCAATGGGGAATTTCACAGTGTTTTGAAGCCTTCGTTATTATTTTTTATTGAAGGGTTTTTTTTTATATTAGAGATTAAATTTGATATTTAATTTTTTTTCATCTCAGTATCTCCTCTCTGCTAGCGTTTTCTGAAACTTAGAATCCACTACTTAAGTGGTAATAGAAGCAGGGGCGGATCCAGGATTCTCGTCAGAGGTTCAAGATTTACGGTTTTTTTTCAGGGGTTCGAAATGATGGTTATTGCTAGAAAAAAATTATTTTACACGGTAATTTATGCAAACAAATTTCAAATACATGGTCATTTTTGAAATTTTTTTCCAAGAGAGTTCAGCTACACCCCTGAAGCTACGTGGCTCCGCCACTGAATAGAAGTGTCACCGACCATTTGTGCTGAACATTAAGTTCTTGAATGCCTCTTATATATTACATTTTCTCATGCAACTTAATTAAGGTATACCTTGAAAAGGCATGCAAGCATCTCATTTTGATGAAGTTAAAAAAAAATTTGGATCTTCATCTCATATTCCGAAAAGAAATTCATGCAACTAGTTTCAGTCTTGACTATGCAATCCATCAAAATATTGATTACATGTCTAATTAACAATTATAGCAGTAAAATGTCGGTTAATGACACATGCGCAGGTGTTTAATGGTCAGTAAAAGAATCAAAACATGGAGCAGAGACATGTGTGGCCAGAGATGGTATTTGTTTCTTTGCTGATTTAAAAAGAGAAGGCACAGACATCCAGCACAGTGAATCCACGTCTCTTGGAATACTTCAAAGAAATGAACGGCGGGGTTTTCCTGAATCCTCACCGTTGCTACAGCGTCGTTACTCTGCCCGCACAATAATTACTACAGTACCAACCCACAAAAACTGTCAATTTCTGTCTTGAAAATAACTGCTCATTCCAGAGAATACGGATTCCAGCACAGCTCTCACGTTAGAATATTTACATCAATAATAATCACGCCTACAAATTTATGTACATTAACAATATTTGATCCAAATTATTATCACTAATAATCTAGAAAGGATGAAACCAATACTTTTGCTCTTAAAAAATACCAAAAAATCCTATATGTCAAGTTCTAAAGTTAAAAATAAGAATCTGTTCTTACTTCGTAGACTAGTAGGTAAAATCAATGTTTACTGTACGAAATGTTGTGGGTTATAAACTCGGCGAAAAAAAAATGCTATCGGAAAATTTTAAACCAACTTTGAGATAGGACAAAGGACAAAGATCATTATCTATTACTAAAAAGGTTATAATGTGAAAAAGGTCGATAAATAATTAAATATGTAAATAACAATTCTAAAAGACGAAACTACTATCTGGGCTTTTTTATAAATATTGCTTTTTTAAATGTAAAATAGTTCATTTAAAAGATAAAATCACAATTTGTATTTTCGCTCTTATAATTAAGACAATTCATGAAAAAAATTAGATTTGAAGCTGTTTGTTTAGATTGTTTATGGCTAGCATTATTTATGAAAACATTCCCTCCAAATTAGCCATACAAGTTACAATTGAGCCTCTTCACTATAGAGAGATACTGGAGGTGTCCTGTACTAGTGCTCTAAAGATTTTATTAAAAGATGGGAATTAATTTATTAAAAAAATCGTCAAAATAAAAAAACAACAACTGGTGCATGCTGTTGAGATCTGATAAATAGTGTATTTTTATTTTATATATATCACATATATAAAAAATAATGAAAATTTATGTAATTTTTCATATTTGTGACACTTGAATAAATATCAAATACTATTTAATTTACAATGAAAAACATATTTGAGAAAGATGTGAAAGTTGTCAAAGTTTCTGTTGGATCGAGACTAGACATGTCAAACGTGGGTAACGATCACGCAAATGTCATTGATCATTATTTGTTTCGTTTAATGAACATGTGAGATTATTTTTGTGTTACCCGTTTCGTTAATCAAACGACAGGAAAATTATTCGTTAATCATTATGTTTAATTGCATTATCCGTTTCGATTAAAAATCTTGATTATTTTTGTGATCAAATCCAGACTATGAATTAATAGTGCAGAAAACAGAAAATTAAGAAACAAAAACTGAAAAATCACATATCTAAACTTGTAAATTACAAAAAAAAAATATTCATTCATAAACGTGCAAATTACAACATAAATTATAACCTCACAACGTGAAAATTACAACTTGCAGTATGAAAAAGAGGAAACTTAAAGAACAAATAAAGAGAAGAAAATCAAAATTATAAAAAGAGGAAAACTAAATAAATTAAAGAACTCAATTTTGAAAGTATTTGTTCTTGCAATTTCAGAAAATCATGCCAGACCAGCAAAATCAAGGATCAACACTGGTACTGGCCATACCAATACTGGTACATGTCAGGTATCAAGGCTGATAACACCATGAAAGTAATCAACTACCACGACAATAACATTCTAGAACCAAGCAATAACCATATAAGCCAGAAAAAACAATCAGAAACCCACTAGTAATTTGATACCGGCACACTTGAACTATCACTAATCTGAAATGTTTAGTTCAGGTTTTTGCTCGGCCCAGTATAGTTTTTTGCTCAGTAATAGAAACAAAGAAAATAAAAAGAAGCAAATCAAGCAACAATTTAGGCACACACAAAAATCAAGCAACGACCATCTAAAGAGTACTAGATAAGAGAAAACGAGTCTAGAACAAAAGCAGATATATAGTGGCTGAGGAACGACTCCAATCATCACTTCGGTTGTCACCTCCTTCCTCCCCTCTTCCCTTTATTACTTCACAACTTTGATCTTTTCTTTCTCTTCTTCTTTCATTTTCAAATGATGTTGCTTGAGAAAAGAGTTGCTTCTTTCTTCTAGTGACACACAGTTATAGTTGAGCTATAGCAACGACAAAGTTTTAATCTCTTTTTTCCTCTCCCCATCGATCAGAGATGAGGAGAAAGAGAGCGAGGAGTTGAGCGGGAATCCACATCTCTTGAAATACTTCAATGAAATGGGCAGCGGATCTCTCCGAATTCTCACCGTTGCTACAACGTCGTACCATGTCCGCACAGTAATTGCTACAGTACCAACACATAAAAACTGTTCATTTCTGTTTTGAGAATCGCTGCCCATTCCAACGAATACAGATTCGTTGAGCGACGGCAACAACAAAGTTAGAATTTTAATCTTGTATCTTCTTTTTCTCTACCAGATGTACCCTTGTTATTCAAAAAGTTTAAAACCCGTAGAATCCTTAAACGAAATAAGGAAAGAACGAAACAAAACAACTGAATTTCACAATTGTTTTGTTTACTAAACAAAACAAGATTTAGTTGCGTTGATCTTTTGTTTACCGAACCAAATCAAAATTCGTTTCGTTAATCATTTCGTGATCACGAAACGAAACGGAATAACAAATAAACGAGATTGAGTTGACAGTGACAAATATAAAATCTTCTAGAGACATAATTCCACAAAACTTGGGCCAAACAAATTTAAACAGTACATGTTACATCATTTGAAAGGAGGAAGTAATCCTAAATTTCATGCGAATGGTAATGGATATCACCAGTACACTGAACTGGAGAATATTATTTTTCCTCCGTAACAGGAAATTTTTTGTAGAGGATCAGAACAAACATCTTACCAGATAAGACTAAAATCACTATAAAAATTTCACAGAGAATTAAGGATGCAAGTAGTACTTGCATCTCTAAAGTTTTTCAAATTTTTTTCAACTTTCGTGCATTTCTCTTAAAATTTCGATACAAATTTTACATTTTAGGAACGCAAATAATACTTACGTCTCTAAGAAAATTTAAGGACGTAAATATTAGTTGCGCTCTTGACTCTTTGTGATATTTTTAGAGAACAATTGGTGCTATCTATAAAAATATTGATTCTCTTGCCCTATATGCCAAAATTCCTCGGTAACATCAACAAAGGATTTCAGCAAATCAGCTTTTTCACTAGGTCAAGCCTGCTTTTCAGTTTTTATATTTTCAATATGAGAACTGAAACAATGCAACTGGGAGACTCACACTTGCCAACCAGCTTTTTTTTCTGTAATTATGAAAATGTTACTCATAAAAGTAGTTAAGTAGTTCGAGTTTGATTGAACGGTTAGAACGATAGATTTTTTATCGTGCGGTAGTTTTGTTTTTTACTGTATGGTAGAAAATCTCATAAAAATAGTCAAGAGGTTCGAGTTTTTCGATTGAATGGTCAGAACGATAGATTTTCTATCATGCGGAAGTTTTGTTTTTTTCGGAACGGTAGATTTTCTACCATGTGACCATTGTTTTTTTTGGTTTTGTTCATTTAATTACGATGTTAATTATGCATAAAAAATTAATTACAATTTTGATCATATATAGCAAAAAAATCTAATAATTTAATTATAATTTTGTCTTTTTGTTTTCAGTCCGCACCAGTTGCAGTATATATTTATTTCTATTTTCGTATTATCAATCTTAATAGGTATAATTTAAAGAACTTCTGATCAAAATCATAATTAATGTACATAAACTTTTGTTACTTATGATTATTATTATAAATAATTTGCTATACATGATCGGAGTTGTAAATAATTTTCAGAACAAAAAATTAGGCTGCTAGAAGCATACATGGATTTTCAAAAAAAAAGAAGAAATAAAACAGCTGCACGGTAAAAAATCTACTGTTCTGACCATTCAATTTAAAAATTCGAACCCTTAATTACTTCTATCAGTAACATTTTCATAATTAAAAAAAAATATGATTGCCAACAGACTTTTTTTCAAAATAAAAAAGTAATTTAAAAGCAGAAGATTCACCAAAGATTGTCCCTGACTCCCTGTTATCTACTTTGCAGTCTTCACCTGACCGATTATTTTACTTTAGGAGAGAAAAAGGTAAATATAGCAAAGAAAAGGCCAACACCAAGAAAGCATTTAAGGAATGAACCATTATTAGCTTGGACGAAAAGGAAAAGGATAAAAGCTTTTATTTGATTGCCAATTCACCATATCAACTTAAAAATCAAAAGAGAGTAAAATAGACTTGAGGTTTGGTGATTCGGTGAAGGTTTCAGTTTTCTCCACTTGTACGGTGGTACGGTACCTGCTCCAATTAGTTGGGAAGAAAAACGAGCCACCTAATTTAAATTTGTCTCAGGATGTGATTGATCATTGATGTGTTATATTTCTCTTCTCCTGGCCCCTGAGTTCGCTTTTGTTGAAAAACGTTGAGGTCAGATATCCCAAACCAGATCTTATACCGCGCTGCACAAATACTGTGCGTGCTGCGCGGTAAATCTCAGTGATTTGCATCGAGATTCGTGCAAGTTAAACTTTATAATATCACTCTTCTGAATCAAATCTGAGCCGTCCGTAGCCTACAGTGCAGGAAATCATATACATTCGTTAGTACTGCACGGCAGAGAATCCCCTTCCCAAATATCCTATGGCACAATAAAATGTTTTTGTGGGCTTCATTCTAGTATTTCTCATTTTTATGAAAATACTTTAAATGCTAGATTACATGACCCATTGACCCAATCAGTAATTTGAAAATTAGCCTAATTTATTATTTATTAGAGAAAACATAGAAAAGGAAAAACAATACAATGTTCCTAGATTTGCCTCTTTTCATGCTTCTATCACCTGTGGCAAATGGACATGTATCCTCTGCTGTACTTTTTTGTGCAGCAGAGAGAGTTGCATTTTAATTCGAAACGTCAAGATAAAAATAGACGCTCGTCCATCATTGATATAATTGAAAGGTGTTTTATATTATTAAATTAGAATCATTGATTGCTGATCCGACGGTCCAGATGAAAATGGAGGGGCAAGAGTGGAGCAAAACCTGAAGTACTGTAGCAAAGCCCGAAAAGGGATGGGCCGGTACTAACCAATTTGAATTTCTCAATAGCCTCATGAAACAATAACATATCCTTCAAAAAAAAAAATTGAATCTGTTTCCCCATTTGTACTTGTTAGTTAACACTTACACAGTAACACAGTTACACTGGTAGTATCTAATGAAAAAGTGCCCATAACTTAGTTTTCGTGGAATAACTTGATTATACAGTGGACAAGTTTATCTAGCGTAAGAGACTATGATGGCTAATAGGCTCACCAATTATTTCTACAAAGGAAAACGCACGATTGAATTATGAAAAGAAGCAACCCTCTTATTTGATTGATGTTTAACTAGGATATACATCAAATCACATTTTTTTTGTTTCTTGAATAGTAACAGTACCATAACATCTCACAATCAATACCATCACAACATATATAAAATTTTAAATTACTAACCACAACAACAATACATCCTCTGCAACAAGTGAATTGCCGCATAACATAAGCTGCTGCAGAGGAAGCATATCGATCAAGCGCCGCACAGATGAGCGGGAAGCCTCGGCTCGATGACAGCCTGTAGCGGATCCTTCTTGGGGGTTGACAGCCCAAAAATCTCATCCATGCTCAGATCAGCCTCCTTCATTCCATCAGGAAGTCTCCAATTAAACCCATGCAACAGATTCGCGAGACTTGCCTGAACCACCTTCAAACCGAGACTGTAACCCGGGCACATGCGCCTGCCTGAACCAAATGGGAGCAATTGAAAATCTTGGCCCTTGACATCAATGGATTTTTCAAGAAATCTCTCCGGCCTGAACTCAGTGGGGTTGTCCCACACTGCCGGGTCGCGCCTAATTGTCCATATGTTCACTATTACACGTGTACCCGCTGGGATATGGTACCCGTTGTAATTTAGATCCTCCCTGGATTGGTGTGGCGCCAGCATTGGTGCTACAGGATGCAACCTCATGGTTTCCTTTACTATTGCATCGATATATGGGAGATTGTGAATGTCCTTCTCCTCAACCCAACGCTCTCGTCCAATGACTCGGTCGAGTTCCTCTGTCGCCTTCTTGATGATCTCAGGTTGCTTTAGGAACTCCGAAACCCCCCATTCTACTGTCACAGAAGAGCTCTCTGTTCCACCGGCTATCAAATCCTGAAATAAAAGTAACTTCTTTTTGAAGTACTTCCAAATTTCGTCTTCTTCATGGGCTTGATTGATGTTTGCGTAAAATTACTTACTGTTTGAGTTTTAATTTCACGAGTACAACCAACCAAAAAGACAAGATGAATTATATATCAACTAGAGATAGAAACAGTGCCAACTGTTTAATGCCCACCCGGGGAATTCATATCCGCTGTCATTATTGTGATGGCAGGAATTTGCCATTGTCTCACTGACAAGTGGACTCCACAAATAATGGATCATGAATCAAATCACAGTCGTTGAAATTAAAGACAGCGGCTCAGATTCAATGTCAGCAGATTATGGTAGGGACATAATAGCAGCGAATACGGATCCCCCACCCGGGTTTCTCATTCGTTGCTGACTATGACAGAAATACGGAGATAATAGAATATACCTGAGAGATCAACCGTCTGAGCACATTAATATATTGTTTTCAAATAGAGCCAATTTGTGATGCATGTCATATATAGATTTCCAATTTGAACAACAGAAATGTATATTAACAGATTATAATCACTAGGGTTGGTAAATCAATTAATTACGTGGATAAAACCTTTAATGCGTTCTCTGTTGATCTTAACCTCTAGAGCAGGATCGTCGGATAATTGCAGCAAGACATCCACCATGTCCTTGGCCACGAAGTTCTCCCCCTCTTGCCACCTCTTCTCGTTGTGTTCATTCAACACATGCTCCAAAAATCTGTCAAACTTTTTGCTCAGCCTTTTCATTCGCCTGATGTATCCTTGCAAATCGAGGAAATTCAGCCACGGTATTGAATCCCCGATGTTCAACACGCCATTCAGCAAAAACAACTCATCTAACATTTCTTTGAACTCCTCAGGTGTCACCATTGCCCCGTCTGACTTTTCTAGATACTTCTTACCCAGCACCATTCGACTTACCACATTCAAACTAAGCGTGAACAAGAAATTCTTCAACATCATGACCTTCCCGGAGGATCTGAACAGGCCCCACGGGTTTTGGGTGGGACGGGACGCCCTCTTGACCGTTGGACCCGTGCTAGACCCGACCCGCCGGACCCTTGACCCGACCCGTGTCCGACCCTTGACCCGACCCGTGCCCGACCCTTGGACCCTTGAACCCGACCCCCGGACCCGACCCCCGAACCCGACCCCCGGACCCTTGAAATAATTGAAATGATAGAAATGCTTTATGTCACTTAGAAATTCAAAAATATTCAAAAATATTCTCAGAAAATTCAAAAAAATTCAAATTTCAAATTTCAAATTTCAAATTCACCATACCTCTCTATAAATAACACCCTCCACTCTCACTTATTTCACACATCTATCTCTCATTCTCTCTTTCAAATTCTCAATTATCACTACTCAATTCTCAATTTACTTTCATAATTTTAATATATAAGTTATAACTTCTAAGTTTATAATAATACTTTTAGATATATTAATTAGGTTTAAATATTTAAATTGTTAATTTATATTTATTCTCTCATCATCCACCATCCGTGCAAAGGTACGTTTAAGATTTTAAGTTACAATTTACATTTAATTCTCGAATTTATATTTTTTTACGTAACAATTTTGATTCTTATCAAATTTTATTATTTCTAACTCACATTTTAATTCACATACAATTTGTAATTCACATTTTTATTCTTTAATAACTTCTAAGTTACATTTTTTATTATTTTCAATTGTAAATTAATTTATTAATTTATAAAAAAAATTCGACATATTTTTTAGTATTATGTGAACAAAATTTGACAATATTATTTGAGTATTATTTGAACAAAATTTGACAATACAATTTTTGTTCTTCTATTTTTAATTCACATTTAATTCACGCTTTTTTATTATTTCTAACTCACATTTTACAATATTATTTCTTTTTTTTCAATTTTAGATATGGCATCTCAAGAACCAAATCCTAGCATTTCGGTTGAAGAAACAATACGAAGGATTAGTGTTGAGCTATTCGGTGAGGATTGATGTGTGTATTTCACACATATATTCTTTAGGGTAAAACCGGGTCTTTTGGTATAAACTTGAGCCTTATTGGTCCAAATAACTACAATAAAGGGGCATATTGTTGCAATTGTCGTGTTGTACCTATATCTCGACTTGCAGGTTCATTTCCTTGACGTTTGGTGCACTTTTATGCCTTTTCTGGTATGTGTTGTCTAACCTTATCTGAATGGGGAAACCTTACCTTGGTGAAACTTACCAACACACACCAATTGAGTGGAACAATGAGTGAAATGTGAGATCCACTAAATGCCTAAGGCACAAATCATTGGAGAGATGTGAGATTCCACATATATGTGCACTGATACACATTTTCACCCACCTTAAATGATATATCTAAGTTCCACAGAAAGGCATAGCCGTGTGTGTCATAAGACGCGGCCCCGATGTCGTCCATTCCGACCGGGAATAATTAGAATGGACGGGGTTCGGCTCCTGTCCCTTACAGGATCCATTGGGTCACAAGGGAACCCTGCCTTAGTTGCTAAACCCTTAGTGTTTGGTGTTATATCCAAGAAAAAAAAGCACCGCATGCCCTAAGATGAGTTCACCTCGTGTGATCTTGGAGGGATTAGAACAAAGGACTACTCGTTGTGCCTGGCGCTTGCGTCAAAACAATGAAAATGGTGAAACTTACCTTACACACACCAAACACCAATTGAGAGTGATCTTGAGAGCTAAGTGAGTCTACCAAAGCACTCAAAGTGCCTAGAGGAGTGACTTGTGAGAGTCCACAAAGACACGTACACATCCACTTATCACTTCCAATCATCAAGAGTAGGTAGATTCCACATATGGCTAGTTGCGAAGGACCGGAAAGGTCGCAACCAGGGTTTAGTTCATCTAACCCGGCAAAACAACTGATGAACATGGTTACAGGACTGTCCTAGGTGTTCCCAAACAGTCGTCCCTTGGTTTGGATAGTTGGCCAAGTAAAACAACAATTACCGAAGGAGGCAAAGTGCTTTGGGAGATGAACGACATGTGTAGCTGAGTTCTCTGGGCATAATTAAGCATTAATAGACCCTTTCATGCATGCACAGAGACTTAGAGCAAGATAGCACTTGATTCAGGCCAGAAACAGCTTTCCTGCGTCCCAGAGGTGATCCCAGCGGCCCAGTTGGCATGCCCTGCGACCCAGTTGATGATCCCTGCGGCCTGGACACCTGCAGGCCAATTTAGAAGATGTTTGCTGAGCCAGATGAAATCCCTGCGGCCCAGAAGTGTCCCCTGCGGTCCTGTAGACATGTCCTGCGGCCTGGAGACTTGTATGCCATATTGGAAGAGGTTAACTAGGCCAGAAGTGCTCCCTACGCCCCCGTTGAAGGTCCCTACGGCCCTGTAGACATGGCCTGCGACCTGGAGACTTGCCTGTCACCTTGGGAGATGTTTGCTGGGCCAGAGATGTTCCCTGCGGCTCGTTCATGCCACCTGCGGCCCCGCAGGGACAGATATGGAAGGTCCCAGCCTCAGAACCGCCTCAGACCCTATAAAAGGAAGTTATTCCAGAGGTCTTAGGGTTCCACTTTCGACTCTTTGGACGCCGTCTTGAAGCCAACAGACCTGAGAAGGCTGTAGGGCATCATTTGAGGAGGTTTCTTCACGCCTAAGGAGAGATTCAAGGCCGGGAAGCATACCTCGCAGTGGAGATCGAAGTTTTAAGGGTTTTATTTGTATCTTTACTCATGAACTCTCTGTTTTATCTCTTATTTTGTTGTATGAACATGAGTCGTGAGTAGTTATCTAGTTCTTAGGGTAGGATAATGATTGCATGGATGGATTGATGTTTTAACTGAGTTATTTGTGGTGATTTTCATATTGAACTGCTTGATACTTGTCTTTTCCTCTGTTTACTTGCTTGTTGCTTGATTACCCGTAGGTGAAGGCCAAACCTAGTGTGGGTTTTAATATTAAGTAACCATCATTTGAATATTGGAATTGTTTATGTTGATTTATTTGAGTCCGAGACAGCCCGAGAGGGAATCTCGTGTTCAACCCGAGAGGGTGAACTAACCTTAGAACGCGTTCAATTGATTTTAAGTACTCGAGAGAGACTTAATGGTGTATTTGACTTGCTTGATCTGTTAAACAACCAACAAACGAGAGTTGAGGGAGTTTGAGTTAGTCTTGTGTGTCAAACCACCAATCACAACACATAACAGAGCACAGCAGAGGGTCCTGCCCCCCCTGCAGACCTTACCTGCGGCCCTGTAAGAGGTCTTACAGCCCCGCAGGAACCTCTTACAGACCCGCAGGAACCCAATCCTGAAGTCAATTCAAGTCCTAAACCCTAGGAACCTTTATATTATTGATTATTTGAGTTGTTTACTTGTTTGTTATTGTTTATTTGCTTTGTTTACTTGCTATTTACTTATAATTGATTGTTTGTCACCCAACTCAACTGCAAACCCCCCCCCCCCAATTTATACCAAAACACCAAAAAGAGTTACTTGTTTGTTTGAGAAGTCTTAGAATTGAAATTAGAGTCTGGTTTAAAGTTGTTCACCGTCCTTGTGGTTCGACCCTGATCTACGATAGACCGTCGTTTGATGCGACGCTAAATTGGGATTAGGAACTATAAATATTATTTGATAGACAGATCTACGACCCACACAACTCTAGTTCTAGTCCGAACATCAAGGATAATCCCCATCCCCCAACACAATATGCAAACATAAACCCCCAAACACATCCACAATTTTATCAACCACAACCACAATTTTATCCACCTCCACGACATGCAAACCTCCCATTATATCCTCAACACCCTTATTTAGCACAAGATGTTAATGTTCCACCGACTCAAGCCCCTCCACCAACGATTCAAACTCAAGCTGAAATTGTCCCTCCACCATCATCTGTCGACGAAAGTATTCCTCCATCGTCGCAGCCATCATCAAATCCATCGCCAGAAATCCAAGAAGTAGAAGTGGATCCGAGGCAAAAAAAGAGAAAAACGACTGCTCCTAAATATGATGCACCATGGTGGCGTTTCTATGAAACAACTCATGATGCTGACGGAACTGTTTTGACTTTGAGATGCAAGGTAAAAAATTGTAAAGGTTTTTTCTATTACAAAAAGTCTAGCGGTATGAAATTTTTTAAAAAACATGTTGAAAGACATGAAGAAAATGGCGACGAACCACAAGAACAACCTGACCAACGGTTAGTCCAAAGTACTATTAACCCTGACGGTACGAGGACCTTGGCCAAGTACGATGAAAAGCACATGTTAAGTGAAGTTGCTAGGTATATTGCCCATAAAGAAAAACCAATTAGTATGGGTTGTTGTTCTAGTTTTGCTAGATTAATAATAAAAGGCGCTGGTCAAGTAATGTACAAGCCATTTCACCATCGCAAAATAGTGGCCGAAGTCAAGAAACAATATTTAGAACGGAAAAATGAATTGTTAGCCATTTTTGGTTATGCAAACTATAATGTATCCATCACATCTGACTGTTGGTCCGCAGGTAAGGGTGGTTTAGGGTATTTTTGTATTACTGCACATTATATTGATGACAATTGGATTTTACAGAAACGAGTTTTATGTTTCCGTAATCTTGATTTTCCGCATAATGCACACGTTATTTACCAAGCCATAATTAATGTTTTGCATGAATTTAATTTAAAAAGAGATTTAGAAAACAAGATTTTTTCAATTTCTTTTGACAATGCTAGCAACAATATGAAATCTATTGATTATTTTTTAAGTGCATTAAATCCCATAATGAATGGAAAATTATTTCATCAAAAATGTGCATGTCATATTTTAAATCTCACCGTTAAAGCAGGTATTAAAACTGAAGGTATTAAAAATTTAATTTTTAAATTCAAAGATGGTCTTCATCACATTTTTTCAAATAATGTTAGAAAACAAAATTTTCATGCATTGTGTTCACGCTTGGGCTTGAGTAATTTGATAGTTCCATGGGATGTCGATACCCGTTGGAACTCCACGTATAGATTGTTCCATCATTGTTTACCATACAAGAATGCAATAAATGAAATGTTGCGGAACTCAACCGAGGGGATACAACTGATGATGAACGAGGGAGAATGGAACCAATTGGAGAAATTGACAAACTTTCTACAAGTTTTTTTCAAAGCAACCGTCAAACTTTCATGCTCGTATACACCATCTGCACACGAGTTACTTCACCATCTATATTGCATCACCAAGGTACGTAATCTATATTTATGTTTGAAATAATCATCCTCTTTCTTTATCCATCTCTTATTCTCTTATATTTTTTCTTCTTCCAATTCTCTAAGGTCTATCGTCAGCTTGAAGATATAGAAGGGCTAGACCATAATTTGACTCCAATCGTTGAGGCAATGAGAGAGAAGTTTCTCAAGTATTGGGAAGAAGTACCTCCTTTCACTATTATAGCGAACTGTCTGCATCCGGCCTTCAAAAAGAAGTACACAACAAGATTGATTCAGAAGTACAACCAGAATCTGAAGTTACCATATCATACGGTGGAAGCCGAAGTGACTACTTTATTCGACGGGATGTTCGACATTTACAATGCTCGACATGTCTCAAGGATGGCTTCTGCGCCAACTCAACCACAAAGGTATGAATGCAATATATTTAGTAATATTTGAAGACTCAATTTATTTAGTAATTTTTTAACACTCAATAACTTTTTTTAATCACAAATAGAAGGACCAGTTCTTTAGGCTTGCTTAGCGAGCTAAGGGAGGATGAACCTCAAATGCTAAACACTAACGAACTGTTGAGTTACTGTTTGGGAAGTTTTGAAGACGATGACATCGACATCCTAGATTGGTGGAAGCGACATTCTGGCGCATATCCAGTTTTGGCAGCGATGGCTCGCGACGTTTATGCAGTGCCCGTGTCAACTGTACCATCCGAGTCATGTTTCAGTTCCGCTGGTAGAATTTTGACCGACAAACGCACCAAATTGGGTACAACACGGTTCGAGAAACTTGTGTGCTTGAAAGATTGGATTGATGCCGAAGAGCGTAATCAACAAGATCCTAATTTTCAAGAAGTCGAAACTCAAGAAAGTAGTACTATGCCAAGAAGTCCTGTCGCCGGCGACAATTCTGATGATCCATTGTGCATTGGCGACGACGAATTGTGGTATCTGAACAATGAATTCATGCGTGCAATGTAGTAAGTTTTTAATTGTAATTGTAATTATATTTTTCTTTTTTACAACAATTTTTTCCAATGATACTAACAAAAAAAAAAGTTAGAACTCCGCCTATATTGTCTTATTCACATAGCCGGTCCCAAGCCCGGAATAAAGGAGGAGGGTAACTTTTAAAAATGATATAATTATAAAATATATTTTTCAAAATATTACAAATTTTTTCTGAATTTTTGTGCATTTTTATATTTTTTTAACATTTTTTCGAATTTACTGAGAATTTAGAGGTTTTTTTAACATTATATGAATATTTTTTATTTTAAGAAAGATCATAAATAAAAATGATATAATTATAAAATATATTTTTCAAAATATTACAAATTTTTTTCTGAATTTTTGTGCATTTTTTTTATTTTTTTAACATTTTTTTCGAATTTATTGAGAATTTAGAGTTTTTTGAACATTATATGAATATTTTTTATTTTAAGAAATATCATAAATAAAAATGATATAATTATAAAATATATTTTTCAAAATATTACAAATTTTTTTCTGAATTTTTGTGCATTTTTTTTTTAATATTTTTGAGAATTTATTGAGAATTTATAGTTTTTTGAACATTATATGAATATTTTTTATTTTAAAAAATATCATAAATAAAAATGATATAATTATAAAATATATTTTTTAAAATATTACAAATTTTTTTCTGAATTTTCGTTCATTTTTTTTAATTTTTTTGGGATTTTTCCGGATTTTTTAGAGGCATTTACCATTTACAAACTTTAAAATTCAAAAAAAAAATTTGAAAATCCCGCCGGGTCGGACCCGCCCCCCACAAACCCGTGACCCGTGCCCGACCCGACCCTTGCCCCGACCCGACCCGACCCGTGCCCGTGAGACCCGTGGGGGTCTATCACGGGTCGGGTTGCCCTTTCGGACTTTGGACCCGTGCAAACCCGACCCGTGAGACCCTTGAGACCCGGAGACCCGTGACCCGTCGGACCCTTGAACCCGTGCGGGTCGACCCGTGCCCGACCCGACCCGACCCTTCGTCACACCCCTAAAGTGGATGGAATATAAAATACCTTTAATAATCACTGTGTATTATCCTAATAAATTATAACCCGAGATAACAAATTATTATTTTGAATCGCTAGTTTTTCCGATCGCAAATCAGACTCGACGCCGTGAAAGTAGACTCAGATATCTACAACATGATGATTTGCGACGATAAAAAAAACTTAATTACGGCCCCGACGAGGGTAGTTGAAGTTTGTAGAAAAAATGCTAATCATACTTAATATTTTTTTGTAGCAACTTTAGTTGCGCTCGTCGGGATGGTACTTAGTTTTTTATCGTCGCAAGATATCGTGCTATAGATATTCGAGTCTACTTCCATCTTGTCGAGTCTGATTTGCGGTTGCAGGAATGTGCATCCAAAATTTGACTCTATATTCAACTTATGTCTTAATTAGTAATTTTTTATCATGAGTTTGCGTTGGAATCAATTCTGAGTCGCTCGTTTCTTCGATTGCAAATCGGACTCGACGCGGTGGAAATATACTCGAATATCCACAGCTGGATGGCTTGCGATGATAAAAAAAGTTAATTACGATTCCGACAGGCGCTGTCGAAGTTGTTACGAAAAATTACCTAAATATAATGTAGTTCAGGATTAAATTAATAATATTTTTATTAATAAAAAATCAAATCGAGGGCTGTTGGTTTGCGAAAAAAACTAAACACAACACCGGCCTTTTGGATTTCTCAAAAGGTCGGGGTTCGCAATCCCGGTCTGTTCTATTTTTTACGCTTTTGCACTAATTTTTCTTTTTATTTATAATTTATTTATTATATTTCTAATATTAAAAAATCGGCAATTACATGCACATGACAGAACAAAAAACTTTATTGTATGGTTGTCAATTAATATCATAATTTTCTATATAATTTCTCATAATCTTACTTTTGATAACCTCATTTTTTTTCAAAGGCTAATACTATTTGTTTTAATAATTTTTGACACCTATTTCGTCTTATGCGGTTATGCATGTTTAATTTGCTCAATAAATTATTCATAATAATATCTTGTATGAAATTAAATTTTGTGATTTTTAGAGGTTTCATCCTATTTTTGAATATTTTTTAAAAATAGTCCAAAAAATGACGCTTTTAATACTAAATCAGGCTGTTTTTGAAAAATATTTAAAAATAACAATGAAAGCTCTAAAATCGCGAAAATTGATTTTGCTACAAGATGTTGATATGAAGAATTTATTGAGCAACTTAAATCTCAATTTATCGAGCAAATGCATTGCCACATAGGACAAAAGAGGGTGTCCTATGCATAGGGGTGTCTAACGTGAATAACGGTCACGAAATAGCTCAGTTTCGTTTTCATATCGTTTCGTTCACGAAACAAAATTTTATCTCGTTAATTGTTTTGATTTACATAAATAGTTCCGTTCATCATTTTGTTTGTCACCAAATAGTCGAAAAACAAAATTTCGTGATATTTTGCACTATATTTTTTTAACGAAATGAAATTTTTCGTACGTTAATAGTTTCATGCTTATTCTTACCCTTTCATTTTTGTTTCGTTTCATGACGAAAGAGAAAAAATCATTTCGTCTTTGCTTCGTTTACCACGGAACGAAACAAAAAAAGACGAAATGATGTTGCGTCGACAACTCTAACCTATACATATTATCATAGCATTGCTTTTAATAATTAGCAACATGTACTGATTGACTGATTCTCTTAAATATTAACATAAAATTTTTAAGTAGCTAGTATGAGTACAGATCAACGGTTAATACCGCGGTATTGCACATATAGCTAGATCGCAATTTCAGGTTTGTTAATTTGGATACAAGTAGCTACATGCCATGATCTTAGATGTATATTCGTTTCTATGTTTCTTTTGCGTCGGTATAGATTTTCTTTGCCGTAATGCTTTTGTACTTTTTGGAAAACAATGAAACATGTTACTTCATCTTGAGTTTTTTTATGAGGAAAGAAAAATATTGATGAGATTTTATAAATTTTATAAAGCCACTTTTTAATATATTTTTTGTTATTATGTTGACGTATTTGGTTGACACTAGTACAGATTTCCACTTTAATACGGATCACAAAAGATTTTAATAGCCAGTGGTGGGTGGCTACTAAACGGGTTGTTAAAAGGTACATTTTAATTATGGACCCAATCAACCATTCGTTATTAAAAGACTTTTTTTTATAGCAGAGCTCTGGAAACATCTGTTATTAAAAGGAAGCTTTTATAGCGGAGTTACTGTACACCCGCTATTAAAATATACATTTTAATAATGGATCCAATCAACCATCCGCTATTAAAAGTCTTCTTTTATAGCAGAGTTATGGAAACATCTGCTATTAAAAGGAAGCTTTTATAGCGGAGCTACTGTACACTCGCTATTAAAAGGTACATTTTAATAATGGACCCAATCAACCATCCGCTATTAAAAGACTTCTTTTATAGCAGGGCTCTGGAAACATCTGCTATTAAAATGAAGCTTTTATAGCGGAGCTACTGTACAACCACCATTAAAAGGAAAAATTAATAGCGGGCCTCAGAAAGGGTCCGCTATAATAGGTTCCGGAAAAAAGAAAAAAAAACTTGCTGCCAGCTTTTGCATTTATTGCTAAATTGATTGATTTGATAGATATTTTTACAAAAATGTCTGTTTGTAATATATAATCAAAATAAAATTTGACTATTTACAAATATGTAATGTTGCATAATTTACTTTTCTTTGTATATTAGCTGTAATATGATTTTGAACAGCTTAATTTTATTTTTAAATGACCTTGTGAAACAACCTAATTTTACAGTAATAATTAAACGAGTTGTGAAATACTTTTACAGTAATACTCAAAACTCATATATATATTTTTACAGTAATACTTAAAACACAATAATATTTGAAAGATGAAAACAGAATGAGAGAAGATTTTTGTGAGTTGAAGGTCGAATGAGAGAAGTTTTTGCGAAAAGAAGGAAGAATGAAGGAATATTTTTGTGAATGAAGAATGATGGAGAATTGATGTTTATATAGAGAACAAAAAATTTGGAAGAAAAATGATGTCTTAATCTGTGGGAGCGTTGAATTTTTGAAGCATTGGATTGACAAGGATTGACGACTGGATTGAAGTTATATGATGATCTGTGAGAGCAACCATTTTATAGCGAACCATAGGCAACATCTGCTATAAAAGCCTTTAATATCGAATCTCATGTATAATTCAATATTAAAGATAACATTTTATAGTGATCCTGGCTCCATCCACTATAAAAGATCTTTACAGTGGAGCAAGAGTAACACCTGCTATTAAAGCTTGCTTTTTAGAGTGATACCTTTTCACATTCGCTATAAAGTTTTTAATAGCAGACCTTTTGCTGATACGTTTTAAATGGGGAGTTTTAAAAATTGTTTATGTTGTAGTGTGAATTACTAGAATTAAAATAATTCAATGTCATCTAATATTAAGTTGGTCATTTTTAAAGTAAAAAAAACCTTATAATTATGTCCATATTGCGAAGTTAGGTACTTTAATTAAAAAAATTGACTTACGTAAGTAGTTGATTCAGATCTTGTTTACTGAACTTCCTAACAATTACTTGCCATTCTTTTATTATTACACATGCAGTATTTGATAATTTGTTAAGGAATCGGAAACCATATCCTCTACCACCCGGCATGGTCTATCACACAGACGGACGGTCGAGATAAATTGCGAGGAAGTTGAGAGTTGGAGGTATGAAATCTCAAGACAGTGCAGTACAAATCAGACGGTCCACAATACGTACATTGTTGTGCAGCAGAAAATCTGATCCGGAGATGGAAAGGTGATAATATTTTCATTCTATGTGGTTTACCGAAACAATTTACCATTTATTACTAGTTAAACGTAAGGTTAGTGAGCTGTTTTGGCTAACATTAAATAATGGTTAATAATGACATAAAACTAATATATATATATATATAATCTGGCTACGGTGATATGCATAGTTAATGAGCATTCGTGCTATGCATTTTTTTCTTCGCTTGATTGCTTTAATCAACACCAATTTAAGTTGCCCAATAAATTCTTCATATTGAAATCTAGTAGGAAACCAAATTTCGTGATTTTTAGAGGCTTTTAACTATTTTTTAAATATTGTTTAAAAACAGCCCTGTTTAATATTAAAAAAAGGACCTCTTCAGAGCTGTTTTTAAAAAATATTTAAAAATAGCTAGAAACCTCTAAAAATCACAAAATTTGTTTTTCTACTAGATTTCAATATGAAGAATTTATTGAGCAACTTAAATTGGTGTTGATTAAAACAATCCGACGAAAACAAACGCATAGCACGAATGCTCACTAACTATGCATATCACCGTAGCCAGATTCTATATATATATGAGTAGGTCCGCCTACAATAATTTTTGTTAATAAAAAAAGAATACATGAGGTGAGAAAGAGAAAAATAAAAGAGTAAGAAACAAATTACAAGCACACAAAGCTAAATTTTAGAAATAAAGGTGAAAAAGACATCGTCAAAATGCGTCGGCTCCCTTCATCACCTGAACTCGCCAATTTTTCGTAGACTTGTACCACCCGAAACGCTGTACCCGTCTATCTGTCGATCATGAACGTACTACATGTCCAAGAAGTGACTTCAAGATTCGTCATATCATTTCACTCGTATGTAGACTCATCTCTTTATCCTCCATAAATTTGTAGCAAAAAAACCCGCTATATCATTTGACCCGTCGAGATATAGAAAAATCCTATTGCAATTGATGCAAATCGGAGCAAAAACCTAGACCACATGATCTAATCTTTCATCCACCACAAGATGAAGATGGCACCGATGCAAAACCTATAGGTAAATTCTAGATTCTACGAAGAAGACACCGACGCAAAAGGCTTGTCAAGATGAAATCCATAAGATAAATCCTAGTTGCAAGGTCTAATCCCTTAATGAAAGTACGAAGATGGCCCCGGGTTGCCAAATCGAACCGGACATGAATTCGTGAAGACAAGTACAGACACCAAAAATCCTAAATCCGACATCTAATGCCCAAATGATATACTATTTTACCGATTAAAAAAAATCCTTTAATAGCCGCTGAGGGTGGCTGTTAAAGGAGGGATGTTAAAGGTTTGAAGCACCCGCTATTAAAGAGGGGGGCTTTTATACTGAACCTTAATAATGAATAATTATTAAAGGTTACTTTCTATAGCGAACCTTATGAATGAACAATTATTAAATGTTGCTTTCTATAGCAGAACTTACGAATGAACAACTATTAAAGGTTATTTTCTATAGCGAACTTTACGAATGAACAACTATTAAAGGTTTCTTTCTATAGCCCCTGTTAAGTAAGACCCGATAGTAAAAGTGTAGATTTTTTTTAAAAAAGCTCGCACATTTGACAGAAATTAATTGTGAGGCTGACAAATTTGACATGTGTTTTTTGCAAATACGTTCTTTTATAAAATATATTTTATTTTTTTTTGCAAATATATCCTTTTATATTTTTTTCATTTATTGATATGTTTTTTATTGCTGTAATTTTTTTTTCAAATATGCTCTGCTGTAAAAAAATCCTTATCAATAACCTAATTTTATTTTTACACAAAAAATCTGAGATGCCAAAATTTACACCAAATTTAAATCTCGTAAAGAAATAATTTGAAGGAGCAATAAAATACTTAAAGAAATAAATAAATTTAGCAAAAAAAAATATTTGTCAAAGAACAACCATTTTTTAGCCTTAATTGCAAGAACTTTTCTTTTTTGGAAGATGTGTAAGATGAACTACCTTAACCTTCTTGAATTGTGAGAAGTAATTCAAAAGGATTGGATACTAAAAGGATTGAAAGCTCAAATATGAGAATGATGATAATACTCTTACTTTTGATAGTAAGGGGGCCAAATTTAAGAATGACAATATGGTCAATACTTTGATTAACTTTATTCATGAGATTATAGATATATCCTTTGGTAATTCTACCATAGCAAAGGATTGTGGAATATGCGCAATTTAACTTGTCTACATTGCTAGTACAAGTGGAACTAAATAGATTATTTTTCAATTAATTAAATTTCTCTTCCAATTAAGTGTCGAATTGAGAGGAAATAGACCAAAGTGTGTGTGTTGAATCTCTTTGTAAACTCTTATCCTGAATTGAGCAGAAAAAAATGCAAAAATTCAAACTATGTCTTGTGTTTAAACACCTGAATTGAGCCTCAAAAATTCAAAAACACCAAATTAAAGCATAAGAAAACAAAAAAAATTCAAAAAGCTCTTTAAAATGCCCAATTTTTTTTATGTGCATAACGATATATCAATTGGTGTCTGAGAAGTGCAACGGTCATGCCAGAGAATTTAATGTTGGCGGAAACCAAGAAAAATGTTATAATGGTCAGGAGGGTCGTTGTATTTTGGTCTCAGATTTGGGTGTAGGAACCAGCACTATGTGCGATCGCGTCCCTCCAATTTACAGCAAGCGCACCGAACGAAGCTGGAAGTTGCGCTCGGCTCTGACCTGGAGTTAGAATTTTGACCTTTTTGCTTTGCATTTTCGCGGCGATTACTCCTGGGACTCAACATTAGCCATGGTCACACCGTTATTTTACTTGTATTTAGTTCTGCATTTTCTGTTTTTTTGTTGATAATTCCTCTGTTTTTTGTTGATAATTCCTGATGGATAACTATTTTTTCGCTTGCTTGCTATCTTGTTGCTAATATAAGTTTATGTCGTTATATTTCTCAATGGTTTTGGTATTGACTGCAGAGCTGATTGAGGATTTTTATTCCTGCTTTAGCATGCACTTTTGGGTATTTTCTGGTATGGATTTTCTTAAGGATGGATAATGGCAGTGGCGGATTTAAAGGCAGTCTAAGGAGGGCTAAGCCTCCTCCATGTATTGAAAATGTGTAATTTTTCTCTTTAGTTCTCATACTTTTATTAATTAGCAATAGTCATTAGCCTCTCTCATAAAAATAAAATTATGTAATAGTACTAGTTTAGCATCTTCTATGTGATTTTTCTAGCTCCGCCCTGGATAATGGAAAGAGGTTATGTGATTTTTCTGTTTTGCTGGTTATCAAATTCGTCTGTGACTTTTTTTATCTTTTTTCGGGTATTTTCTCTGGTATGAGATTCCAGGATGATGTGTTGTATCAATCACTGATACGAGAGGGAGTCGGTAGTAACAGACAACTGATTTTGGAACTGACAAAATGATAGGAATAGATTTTTATGAGGAACGAAGTTGCTTTGATAATGATACCATGTAAATAATCTGAGACGAAATATGGTGTTGAATATATTTGCATTGATATTTTTTTTCTATGTTGCGAATTGCGATATACGTACAGTACAGAAGCTAATTTAGTAAAATTGAGTTACAATGTTTAGGAAGCTGAATAAAGTATTTAAAAATTTAGTGTCCATTCCTGATTTAGTTTCTGGCAGCCCCTTCACAATTCTTTCCTGACTCAACTCATATATATATCAACCCAGATCTCACTCGACGATCCCGGCTGCCTCCCTCCTTTCAATTTAAGCAAATCAATAAAAGATTGTTTACTGTTGTACAGTTGTACTCATTCCAATATTATACTGGTTTTTGTAACAAATTTAGAACAATTTGCTAATGTCATGTACGACATTGGTTCAGAAGCCTCAACTTTGAAGCAACAAACTGGCGGATGGAAAGCTTCCTCTTTAGTTATGTGCAAGTAGAAATTAAGTTTTCTTTTTCCTTTACATTTTGGTTGAATTTCCGATGAATTTTGACTGGTGGAGTTAATTAGGTCCCTGAAATTAGTTTAGCCCAATGGTGAGATTACATAACAGCTATGAATGGTGCCCGGTAGTGACATAGCTTCAAAGAAAAGAGTTCTATTGAAAGTTTTGTTTGATTTAAGTTAAGACATTCACTAGTAGTAAGCTAGTCGGTTTTGTCAGACAATAATGGCAGTTACTGTGCTATGTCTGTGCATTGCCAACTATGGCATCACAAAGAACATAGTGGTGTATCTGAAAACAGAGCTACTTGAAGACGATGTTGCAGCAGCAGCACCTGCATCGACACGGATTGACATTTGCTTTCTTATCACACTTATCAAAGCTTATGTGGGATGTACCACATGTGTACAAACTACAAAATACCTTCGACTTGATCACAGGTATTTTAATTAAAAACATTGACTTGTGTACTTAATGATCTTGTTTACTGAATTTCCTTATAATTAGCATTGCTTAAGACTGCTCATTTGTTAACTAGGAACAAATTTTCTCTAATAATACTTGAATGTCGAATCACCAACTTTTGACCTAACTGAGTTATTTCGAGCTCAAAATATGTTTCTATGCTCAGTACTAGAATTCCAGTTGTCTGGTTATATACCTCCTCTTAATGTGACTTTGTTTCCGGATCTTTACATGGTAGTTTAAACTTACACTAGCATTATCTCATGAAAGGAAAATATTTATAACTTAGTTTTGGTTGGACAACTTGATTATACTTACTACGGACAATTTATCTAGTCTAAGAGGCTATGATGGCTAATTACATCACCAATTATTTGTACAAAGGAAAACACACAATTAAATTATGAAAAGTAGGAAACCCTTTTATTTGATTGTTGTTATGATAACTAAGTATACATCAAATCACCTTTTTTTTCTTGAACTATAACAGTACCATAGTATCTCACAATCGATACCATTAAAACATATCAATTACTATCTAACCACAACAACAATATACATCATCAACATCAAGTGAATTGCCAAATAAGCTACTGCAGAGGAAGCATATCGATCAAGCGCCGTACAGATGAGCAGGAAGCCTCGGCTCGATGACAGCCTGTAGCGGATCCTTCTTTGGGGTTGACAACCCAAAAATCTCATCCATGCTCAGATCAGCCTCCTTCATCCCATCAGGAAGTCTCCAATTAAATCCGTGCAATAGATTTGCGAGACTTGCCTGAATCACCTTTAAACCGAGACTGTAACCCGGGCACATGCGCCTGCCTGAACCGAATGGGAGCAATTCAAAATCTTGGCCCTTGACATCGATAGATTTTTCAAGAAATCTCTCTGGCCTGAACTCAGTGGGATTGTCCCATACAGCCGGGTCACGCCCGATTGTCCAGACGTTCACTAGTACGCGTGTACCAGCTGGGATGTGGTACCCATTGTATGTTGCATCCTCACGGGATTCGCGTGGCACCAGCATTGGTGCTACAGGATGCAACCTCATTGTCTCCTTTACGATTGCCTCAATATACGGGAGTTTGTGAATATCCTTCTCCTCAACCCAAAGCTCCCGTCCAATGACTCGATCGAGTTCCTCTGTTGCCTTCTTGAAGATCTCAGGTCGCTTTAGGAGCTCTGAAATCGCCCACTCTACTGTCACGGCAGAGCTCTCTGTTCCACCAGCTATCAAATCCTGATATAAGAAAAGATAACTTTATTTTTGAACTATTTCTATTAAATATCTTTAGTGACCATTTGAGTTCTAATATGATGACTAGTATAACCGTCCAAAAAGACAAGATAAATTATATAAAAAATAGATGGAGATCATGTCAACAGTTTAATATTGCCCAATTGGGTTTGTTGATTATGACAGAAAATTAGGAGAAAATAGGATATATCTGAGTGATTAACCATCTAAGCACATAAATATATTATTTTCAAATAAGGCCAATTTATGATTTAGACATATAATATATGTTTAAATCATGTTGACTGTTGAGTGTCCAGATCGCATTCAAATCGATAAGACTTGTCATAGATTTCCAATTTGAACTACAAAAATGTGTATTAACTAATTATAATCAGTTTTCTCAAAAAAAAAACTAATTATAATCACTAGAGTTAATTAATCAATTAATTACCTGGGTAAACCCTTTGACGCCTTCTCTCTTGAGCTTAACCTCTAGATTAGGATCGTCAGCGAATTGCAACAAGACATCCACCATGTCCTTGGCCACAAAGTTCTCACCCTCTTGCAACCTCCTCTCGTTGTGTTCATCCAACACATGCTCCAAAAACCTGTCAAACTTCTTGCTCACCTTTTTCATTCGCTTGATGTATCCTTGCAAATCGAGGAAATTCAGCCACGGTATCGAATCCCCGATATTCAGCACGCCGTTTAGCAAAAACAACTCATCTAACATTTCCTTGAACTCATCAGGTGTCACGATCGTCCCCTCCGACTTTTCTAGATACTTCTTACCTAGCACCATCCGGCTTATCACATTCAAACTAAGTGTCGACAAGAAATCCTTCAACATTACGACCTTCCCGGAGGATCTGAACAGGTCTCGAAGAAGGTTGTGTAACTCCTCAACACGTATGTACTCATAGGACTCGAGTCGCTTGGCACTGAACAACTCCAGCACACACAACTTGCGTGCCTGCCGCCAGTACGCGCCATATTGAGACCAGGTGATGTCCGAGTAGTTATAGGTTGTGTACTTCCCAGCTGCAGTCTTAGGACGACCGATGAACGACACGTCATGGGTTTTGAGAAAAAATTTAGCTAGTTCAACAGATGATCCGACGACCACAGGGAACGAGCCAAAGCGGAGGTACATCAAGGGGCCATACTTCTTGGATAGTTCATGGAGTGATTGGTGGGGGAGAGAACTGATTAGGTTAAGATTGCCGATTATGGGCCATGCCTTGGGGCCCGGTGGAAGGTTGTACCTCTTACGGTCTCGAATGTAACTGATTGATTTGAGTAGGAGGATTGTTGCCACAATGATTGCTAGATAGTTCATGACCGTTGGAGGTAAGTACTCCATTGTTGGCATAGCTAGATTTTGTCTTAGAGAGTTGCAGGGAAGGGATTGTTTTATGTTTTAATTCGATGGATGAATGACAACTGCTGGTTAGGAGAGTATTTATAGGTGTTTGCTATGGTTTAAGACTTGAACTTCAACTATTTTATTTGTTTTTATATTGGAATTTGGTTCCCAAGGGACCAGGACTCAAGTCTTTTCTCACCTTAGTACAAAGAAAAGAGAAGGAAGTTGCCATTGCTGTTCCAAGCATTGTATTTCAATTTCCCAATTAATTAAGTTTATGGCTCAACGTTGAGAGTGTTGACTCCTGCAACATGAGTATGTTATTCATATTGTGAAATTTAGGATAATTATAATGTATATTTCATTTTATGATATATTGACTCTTACACTAGATTATCTAGTGTGAAATATTAATTAAATTAGAGATTAAAACTATAAATTATTTTTAATTATTTAGATAGAGTGCATATAAAATTTAAGTTAATTTGAAATTAGACTATTTGTTAATTATAAATTTATGAATTTTTTTTATAGAAGACTAAATATTTTATAATTAGTTCAAATTTGATGCACACTATTTAAATAAGTCTGAATACCTCTAGAATTATATTCTTTTCAGTTTAAACAAAAATTCTCAAACATGTATACCCATAAGAATTGGATGCACCATAAAAAATAGATGTACAATAGAAATAGATATACGTCTGAGAGGGCTGATTTTTTTATTTTTATTTTTACAGGTCCCAAGAACAGTCTCTCATTTGTTTCTACGGCACAAATATGTCATATATACTTGGAACTATGTATGGCATAAAATTATTACTGACTTTTTGTGTAATTTTTAAGAAGAATGGTAGCAGTTTCTCTGCATTTCCTTCCGCCTCTGTGCATAAGCGGATATAACGGTTTTAGCGGTGATATAGCAATTTTTGTTGTTTAGTTATCAATTCTTTTAGTAGATCAAGCTTTAGGTATTATTTTTTATCTTTTTGTTTTTACTTATGAACTATTAAAATAAAATTATTCAATATATTGATCTTTGAGAATGTATTTGTGATAACAAATTACTATTATATCTTATTATTAAGCATATTAATATATTAATTATAATTTATGTTTTGTATTATTTGAAATAAAGTGATATGATATTAAATGCCGACATGATAGTTTATCGATCGTTTTATCACCCAAAAAAATGCTAAATACTAAATCACTCATCCACCGCTAAACCACGCAAATCATTATTTTAAACCTTGGTGTTATCTAATGTTGTTCATTGTTATAATTAAAAAAAACCATACATGTAAATACGTATTGTGATGTATAACATGTGTACACAATATCTTCCACTTGATCACAGGTACTTTATTAAAACATTGACTTAACTACTTGATTCTAGTCTACCTGATCACAGCTACTTTATTTAATTTATTAAAAACATTGACTTGAGTACATGATTCAGATCTTGTTTGCTGAACTTCCTAACAATTACCATTAATTGTTTAAGCCTGCTCATTTGTGTTTGTTGTTCATTTATTCACATGGAGTACTTGGCTTGAACTTCAGCTAATCTTAGCAAACTAGACCAGAGACTAGAGAGACCGATGTAAAACAACCGGCTCACGTACATCTCTCTCCAATCCTTTAATAAATGGACGCTGATAAAGTGTTCCAGATTATGTCTCTCCATTTCCTCCCTGATATTGACGCATGGGTCTCATGTTTTGATCGCGCTTTCATTTTAGGAGGTCACGCTTTTTGGAGCATTTCAGAGGCAGAACACGGACAGAGGAGCTTTATCCTTAATAAATATATGTTATAAATGCCACGACAATGCTTTTCTTTTAGGGTTTGTTCGTTTGTTTTTATTATTTATGTGGGAAGTACAAAATTCAGTTTAAGTGATTTTTTTTCATCTGCACAGTACATTTCAATACAACTTTCTTTCTCATTTTCATATTTGAAATACATCCCTGCAGGACCTTAATGTTTGAGTTCTACATATTCATTTTAAAAATAAAAATTGGAGTTTTATATTATTCTACGTAAAATAAAGATAACTAACTTTTATTTAGTGACAAATGTAAAATGGGAAGTCTCATGTTCGAGATGTGAATGAGAATTGTTGAAAAATATTACACTACCACAAAAAATCTTTAGTACCGTCTAATTATCACCGGATTAATATTCAGTATTAAATGTTACTTTTAGCACCAGAGTTTTACCATTATGTTAAAAATAATTTTAACATCGTTATTAATAAAATAACCGGTGTTTAAAGTCAATGATCTAACTCCGATTAGTAAAAATTTTAGTGTCTCTACTACGCAAGTAGAATGCCCGACATTAAAACATCTAAAATTCGAACATCAAAGTTTTTTTTGTAGTAGTGATATTTAAATTTAAACAATTTGACCCTCGTGCATCTGAGCATCATTTTTCTTTTTGGTAATTATGAAAAAGTTTGCGAAAAAAAGTAGCTAAGTTGTTTCATTTTTTAGATTCAATAGCCAGAACGGTAGAAAACCTACCGTGCAGCAGATAGAAAACCACCAAACGGTAGAAAATATACCGTTTCCTCAATCCAAATTTCAGCACTCTTCAACTTCCAAAAATTATTTTCGATTATGATTATGTATAGAAAAATATTTTCGATCATGACTTACTACCATAAGTTTTTAATTAATTAATTTAATTTAAAACAAATTTGTCATTGCATTAAGAAAATTGTATGCATTGATTCATTAATAAATAAAAATTGATCTCAAGCATGAATTAGATGAATTTATTTATTTATTAATATATTAATAAATACATTTAATGGTCATGGTCGAACTTATTTACTATACATGATTATAGTCGAAAATATTTTTCTATACATAACCATAGTCGGAAATATTTTTGAATGGTGAGAATTGCAGAAAATATAAAATAAGGAACGATATATTTTCTACCGTTCGATGAGTTTGTATCTGACGCACGATAAATTTTCTACAGTTCTGACTATTAAATCTAAAAACCAAACAACTTTCTCGCACACTTTTTCATAATTGCCAAAAAATGTTGGCATCTGAGCATCTCTATCAAAAACAATACAAAAATAAAGGATGAGATTGATTGTGGCAGATATCAAGAGAAATTAATGCCACACATTTGTTTATGATTATTAACATTTCTTATTTGGTTAGACATAATGGGACGAGCATGGCAATATCCCTGCTCAAGTTGCATGTTTTTTTTGTTGTTGTAATACTTGTTATATTTTAATAAAAATAAGTGTGGCTATTTGAATCTTATTTGATAGTAATGAATGTGATAATCTCCTCTTATTAGCCTAAAAAATTGTTTAATTGGTTTAGAACCTACTTCTACACCAAAAATTATTGTTATATACATCAAGTCAATTGAACAATCTTATTATCCATATTTTTTTTTATAAGTTTTAGGTAAGGCCTGCGTGTATTACGTAAATTATTTTGCAAAAAAATTTTGAACTATCTTGCACCAACTGACGAACAGGCTGACTCACCATTGACCCGTTACCAGTCAATCCAGTGGCACTTCCCACTTGATTAATATAATTAACATAAAACATAAGTAAGAATTACATTCATGAAGTTGGTTTCAAACATTTGATAATCATGGCTCTATTTTTCTGCGTTCAGCGTTTAGAAGTGTTTTCTAGACGGACACGTTCAAAAATAGAGGTCACTTGAGTTTACGAAGCAAAAAAAATAACAAGTACTTTTGAAATCTGCGTTCACGTTTGAACGTGCGTCCAGACGTGTCGTTTTAACGCTGCGTGAACGCAGATTTGAAATTTTGCATCATACTTGATCATTTTTGTCGCTTGTTTTTTCAGCGTGAACGCTTGCGTTTAGTCTGAACGCTGAACGCTGAATGCTGAACGCAGAAAAATAAAATCATGACTGTCAAATGTTTGAAAATAGAGTCATGAATATAATTCTTATTTTTTTAAGAGCCAAACATAAAAAAAATTCTGCATTATATATAGATTGACTCGGGTTCAAAGTCGCTTCAACAATCCAAATAACATTCAAAGTATTCAACACAGCATATTTGCAATGTCTTTTCCTATGACTTCAAGGACAACTAAATTAAAAGTATGGCATGCATTTCTAGGAATTTATTCTGAAATTTAAGTGTGTCTATTTCTAATCCTTGAAATCAAGCTGCTTTAATGAGATTAGAACTATTATCCACGCGGTGCTCATGGACTAGTACACTTTCAGCGTAATTATTATTATTAATTATAAGAGATCTCGTAATTAATTGAACAAATTATGTGTAAATCATAAGAGCTGGAAAATTGTCTTTTGCAAAATACATTTTTTGTTGTTGTGATTTGAATAAAGCTAAATTGTTAGACTTGGAATAAAATTAGTGTAGAAATATGTGTGCTGAAATAAACATTTCTAGTGATTTCTTTGTGTAAATCAACGCTATGGTCTTTTTTTTTAATAGAGAACGCTATGGTATTAAAACACACCAAAAAGCGTACTATTCAAGACAAATAGCCCACCTCAAATTATAAATAATTTTGGATCATGCCCTTACCTCACGAATCCGAATTTGGTACTGCGTTAGAACAGTATTAGAGCCGTCCGATTTTCTTTATTTATTTAAGATTTGTGTCAAAATTGAAAGACTCATTTGATTTTCATCGTTGGCGATCGATCTAAAATAGACGGTCGATCTGGACCGTCCGGTACTGCAGGTTAAGTTAAAATATCTTGTATTTGATCAAACTTAACACAACAGTTAATGATTTTCATGAAAAATATTTAAAGAAATAAAAAGATATTTATCATGTTCATTTTAAAGAAAAGGTATCCATTTTTCTTTTCATTCTTCATTTTGATGTATAAGAAAATTTAAAATACATTGTCCATCACTTCATTTCTTAGATTTAATGTGAAATAGGTTTGGCCAAAATAAATTAAAAAAAAAAACTAAAAGAAAGGTCAAAGAAAGTCTAACGGCCTGATGTTAGGGTTTGATGGAAATCAGAGGGAATCTGTATCCAATCAAAAGAAAAAATTCCAAATTTATTCAGAGTTCGTTTTCCCCAAAAAAAAAATGCATTAAAACCCTTTTCAAGAAATCTGAAGATTTCAATGGGGGCTAATTGTTTATTTTTCAAAACTAATGAGAATGAAGGTATTAAAAATAAATATCCAAATTTACATGGTTGAATTTCCCAAAAAATCTAACTGCCCAACAGAACCAAAGAGCTTCCTTCCTCCACTATATATATACCTATTATTAAAATGTTAAGACAAATTTGCACCAAAAATAAATAGTACAAATAAATAACAATAAAAGTGCAATTTGGATACTCTGGAAAGAATAATAGCCGATCAATAGTTAGTGTTATCAGTGTATGCAAGATGGTTCAAATTTCAAACTGGTTGGCACTTGCAATTGCATCCTCTATTTATCCTTCGTACACTAAGGAGAAAGAATAATGTTTCGTAGATACATTTGATATTAACTATTAATATTGATTTTATTATGCATCTTTAGTTGAGTTATTGTGAAGTTTTGAGAAAAATATTTGTATTATTTCTATTGTATTTCTTGTATTTTTTTCTGTTACATTCTTTGTTGCCTTTTTCTTGCTTTTATACATAACACCCCTTTTTTACCGTTGGTACTTTTTGTAACGGTAATATCTCACAACCGTTACTTCCTCTATTTTTATTTTGTTACATTTTACTTCTTAACACTCCCCCTCAAGCCTAGGCTTGTAAATATCCGTCATGCCTAGCTTGTCAACTATTTTATCAAACACCTTTGGAATAAGACCCTTGGTGAAGATGTCGGTCAATTGATCTTGACTTTTCACATACGGAGTTTCAATTTGCTTTGCTTGAATTTTCTCTCGTATGAAATGGCAATCAATCTCAATGTGTTTTGTTCTTTCATGGAATACGGCATTGGACGCAATGTGTCGCGCCGCATTATTGTCGCAATACATTTTCATCGAATCCTTGATTGGAAAGTTTAATTCTCCAAGCAATTGTTTGATCCAAATGAGTTCGCTTGCGGTAGATGCCATGGCTCGATATTCCGCTTCTGCGCTTGATCGTGCCACGACGCTTTGTTTCTTGCTTTTCCATGTGACTATATTTCCGCCTACAAATGTGCAATAGCCGGTTGTTGATTTTCTATCAAAGCTTCCGGTCCAATCTGCATCGGAATAGCTACATACTTTGTTAGAGTTATTATTTTTCATCCATATACCATTTCCGGGTGTCCCTTTCAAATATTTCAAAATTCTATCAATTGCATCAAGATGGGATTTTCTTGGTGCATGCATAAACTTGCTAACCTGTCCCACGGCATACGATATATCGGGTCGTGTTACCGTTAGGTAAATTAATTTTCCTACAAGTCTTTGATATTGGGTAATATCCTCTAATATTTCACCTTCTTCGGAATTTAACTTGCAATTACTATCAATGGGTGTAGATACCGGTTTGGTTCCTATTTTTTTTTGTTTCTTTCAATAAATCCAAGGTGTACTTCCTTTGAGAAATAAATAGGCCTTTGGTAGAATGAGCTATTTCTATTCCTAGAAAATATTTCAATCTTCCAAGGTCTTTTATTTCAAACTTTTCTCTTAACAATTTTTTTATTTCATCAATTTTGGTATGGTTAGTTCCGGTAACAATAATATCATCCACATATACTAATACTACCGTAGTGTTATCACCCTCGTGTTTAAAAAACAACGAGGTATCAGATTGGCTTACTTTGAACCCACAATTTATCAAGAATTGGGAAAGTTTGCCATACCATGCTCTTGGAGATTGCTTTAATCCATAAATTGATTTTTTTAACCTACAAACAAGGTTAGTATTGTTCTCCTTTTTATGACCCGGTGGTGGAGTCATATAAACTTCATCCTCAAGGGTTCCTTGTAGGAAGGCATTTTTAACATCTAATTGGTATAAGTTCCAACCGTTATTGATTGCTATAGATAATAAAATTCGTATGGTATTCATTTTTGCTACGGGAGCAAAGGTCTCTTGGTAATCAATACCATAGGTTTTGGTATAACCTTTGGCAACTAGCCTTGCCTTATACCTTTCAATGGTACCATTGCTATTATATTTTATTTTATAAACCCATTTACAACCAACGGGTTTTTTTTCTTTGGGTAATTGAGTCATTGTCCAAGTATCATTTTTTTCAAGAGCATTCAACTCTTCTTTCATTGCTTTATTCCAAACGGGATATTTTTTTGCTTCCTCATAACCATTTGGTTCTTCAATTTTATCTATAGATGCCATAAACACCCTATGGTGCTTAGAGGTATTACTATATGAGATGAAATCTTGAATAGGATATTGAACCTTGTAGGTTACATAATCTTGTAACCTTGTAGGCGGTTTTTTGTGTACGAGTTGATCTCCTTAATGAACTTTCTTCAATATGATTTTCTTGCGCCTCCTCTTCTTCAAGATCTTCCAAGTTATCATCTTCTTCTACTTCAAGTTGGGATGTGCTATGGTGCTCCCCCTCACTTGTGTTTTCTTGTTCACCTACACTTCTTTGCTCTTCAATTCGGTTAGTAGACATGGGTATAATAAGATCAATTGTAGGTGAAGAGTTTTTTTCACAACTATCTTTTTTATAGTAAGGTTCATCCTCACGTAATGTAACATCTCTAGAGATATACATTTTTTTAGTTGAGGGATCATAGCATTTGTATCTCTTTTTTTGAGATGAATATCCAAAAAAAATAGTTTTAATTGAAGTATGTTCCAACTTGTCTCTTTTTGGTTGGTGTATGTAACAAATGCATCCAAATACCTTAAGATGCCCTAAATTAGGTTTATTCCTATAAATAATTTCTATAGGACTTTTATTTTCTAATATAGGACTTGGCAATCTATTTATTAGATATGTAGCGGTGAGTATCGCATCGGACCAATATTGCTTTGGAACATTACTTTGAAACATAAGGGCTCTTGTCATTTCTAACAAATGTCTATTTTTTCTTTCCGCAATACCATTTTGTTGTGGGGTATATACACATGAGGTTTGATGTATAATTCCCTTTTTTTCCAAAAAAGAAGAAAGATTTTTGTTAACATATTCAGTTCCATTGTCGGTTCTAAGAATTTTTATTTTTGCGTTGTATTGATTTTCAACAAGATTTGAAAACTCTTGAAATTTAAATGGGACATCACTTTTATGCTTTAGTAAATATAAACGCGTCAATCTTGAAAAATCATCAATAAATGTGACATAGTATCTATAACCATTATATGAGTCTAGAGGTGCCGGCCCCCATACATCGGAATGGACAAGATCAAAAGGTTTGTTACTCTTAGTTGTAGAAAGTACAAAAGGCAATTTAGTATGTTTAGCTAATTTGCAAATTTCGCACTTGCTACAATCTAAACTTGTAAAATCAAACAAAAGTTTTAAAACTCTATCACTTGGATGTCCAACTCTTTTGTGCCATAAATTTTCAACATGAGTAGTAGACTTATGACACACTTTGGGAGTATTAAAAAAATATAGACCATTTTTTAAAAATCCATCACCAATCGTCTTCTTGGATTTGAATTCCTGAAAAGTTACGCTATTAGGTGAGAAAATAATTTCACAATTTATTTCTTTTGATATTCTCCCTATTGACAATAAGTTGGAGGTGCAGTTTTGTACATGTAATACATGTCCAATGGTTGTTGAAAAAATGTTAATTGAACCATAACCTAGAATTTCCATTTTTCCGCCATTTGCCACATATACATGATCTTTGTTTTTACTTTTTTGATAATTAAATAACAAGAATTTATTTCCGGTCATATGGTGTGTGGCTCCCGAACCTAATAACCAATCATAACCGTCAATCTTATAATTGGTCATTTTATTACCAAAATTGGTGCATTTGATTTCCTCTTTGCTGTTGGGTAAATTGGTTGAGCCTATTCTTTTTTTAGGAACTATATATTTCAGTTTTGGTTCCATTGTTTCCGATGGGCTTACTGGGCTCTGAATAATAAAAGAATGAGTTTTAGATAAACCTTTGCTGAGGAGTTTCCTCAGCTGGCCCAGCTCGTCCTTCGTTAACTCCACCCCAGCGCTTATCCTTTCTCTCGGGATTATCATCTCGCCGCCATGGTTATTCTCTCGGTTCGCTTGAAATGCTGCCCTCTTCCCATCATTCTTGCCTTTGTCACCGATCTCTTTCCACCATTTCGGCTTTAGTTCTGGGTGCAGGAACCAGTATCCAGACCGATCGTGACCTTCCTTCTTGCAATAATCACATTTGGCAGTTTCTCCGGACTGCCCTTTGGTTTTGCCTTTGTCTCTAGGGTTTTTGTACGAACTCTTGGCTGTCATGGCCTGAGTTTCGATTTTTTCGTTGGCTGAGTCGTTCATGACTCGTCTTCGAGTTTCCTCTCTCTGGACCATTGTTGTGACATTGGCAAATGTGGGTTTTTCGTTGGATAACAGAATTTGTGCGCGGAATGCCTCGAAGCTGGGATCGAGGGCGTTCAAGAAATGGTAAACCATATCTTGCTCAGCTCTCTCTTTAAGCTTCGTTAGGTCGGTTGTGGTGGGTCTTAGGGTTTCAAGTTCTTTGAACTTTGCTTTTAGATATCCGATGAGTTCGGGTATCGATCGTGCCCCTTGCTTTGCTTGTGATATTTCTCGTTTTAATTTGAAAACTTGAGCAAAGTTGTTTTGCTCGCAGTAGCTGGATCTGAGCTCTTCCCATAGTTCTTGTGAATTTTCACAGAAACAGAAAATTTGAGCCAGTTTTGGCTCCATGGAACTTGTTATCAGAATCATTATTTGGCTATCAGCCATATCCCATTCTTTGGTATCTTTCTCTGGCCTTTTTTCACTGCCATCGATAAAGCCAAGTCTGCCTTTGCCTTTTAGGCTGACTTTGGCAGCTCTGGCCCATGGAATATAATTCTGCTCATTTAGCAGAAAGGGGGTAAGACGAGGATTAGTACCATGGTGATGATAGTGGGTGGTTTCTGATGTTGAAGAGGGGTTATCAGTTGTATTTGACATACTGGTTTCTGATTCTGGTTTCAGATGCTGGTTTCAGAATTCTTCAGGTTGCTGGTATTCGAGGGGTTATGTTCTTTTTATGGTACTAAGATCGTTGCTGATACTTGGTTTCAGATACTGGTTTCGAAATTCGTAGGTTGCTGGTATTTGAGGGGTTATGTTCTTTGTCTGGTACTGGGATCGTTGCTGATCTTTGGGTGGACTGAGAACTAAGAACTGGTAGATGATGAGCATGGATATTGATAAAGGTAGTGGGAATCTGATAAGAACAGATTTTATGAAAAATGGATCAAGAATTGCTCTGATACCATGTGAAGTTTTGAGAAAAATATTTGTATTATTTCTATTGTATTTCTTGTATTTTTTCTGTTACATTCTTTGTTGTCTTTTTCTTGCTTTTATACATAACACCCCTTTTTTACCGTTGGTACTTTTTGTAACGGTAATATCTCACAACCGTTACTTCCTTTATTTTTATTTTGTTACATTTTACTTCTTAACAGTTATTCTATACATTATTTGAGTTATTATGCATGTCATACTATAACTATTTCAGTACAAAAAAATAACATGTATAACTATTTCAATATAAAAAATAACGTTCATAATAACTCAAATAATGTGCATGATAACTCCACTAAAAATACATAATAAAATCGATAACATTTATAACTATTTCAGTACAAAAAATAACATACATAAAACTCAAATAATATGCCGATAACATTACTAAACGATGTTTCTCTATTTCTTTCGATGTCTTTGTCAATTTTACCAAAGTCCATTTGCAAGAGTCAACGCTCTCTCCATTGACCCAGAAACTTAATTGGAAATTTCGAATACAATACTTAATTGGAAATTTGGAATACAACGGTTCGAACATCAAATGACAATTTCCTTCTCTTTTCTTCGTACTATAGTAACAAATACACCTATTGTCTATTGACCTGGGAACCAAATGCCAATATAAAAACAAACAAAAATAGTGGAAGTAAGGATCCCAATGGACCCACTTTAAAGATTTCAACCATTTCAAACACTTATAAATAGTCTTGCTCGTCGAGTGTTCTATCCATCCATCAACACAGTCTACATTTTAAAACATAAAACAATCTCATCCTCCAGTTCTATTAAGACAAAAGTCTAACCAACAATTGAGTACTTACCTCCAATGGCCATGAACTATCTAGCAATCATTCTGGCAACAATTCTCTTACTGAAATCTATCAGTTACATTCGTGGCCATAAGAAACACAACCTTCCACCAGGCCCCAAGCCATGGCCAATAATCGGCAATCTTAACCTTATCAGTTCTCTTCCCCACCAATCACTCCATGAACTATCCAAGAAGTATGGCCCCTTGATGTACCTTCGCTTTGGCTCCTTCCCTGTGGTTGTCGGATCATCCGTTGAACTAGCTAAATTTTTCCTCAAAACCCATGACGTGTCGTTCATCGGCCGTCCAAAGACTGCTGCCGGGAAGTACACGACCTATGACTACTCGGACATAACCTGGTCTCAGTACGGTGCGTACTGGCGGCAGGCACGCAAGCTGTGCGTGTTGGAGCTGTTCAGTGCCAAGCGACTCGAGTCCTATGAGTACATACGTGTCAAGGAGTTACACAACCTTCTTCGAGACCTGTTCCGATCCTCTGGGAAGGTCGTGATGTTGAAGGATTTTTTGTCGACACTTAGTTTGAATGTGATAAGCCGGATGGTGCTAGGTAAGAAGTATCTAGAAAAGTCGGAGGGGGCAATTGTGACGCCTGAGGAGTTCAAGGAAATGTTAGATGAGTTGTTTTTGCTGAACGGAGTGCTGAATATCGGGGATTCGATACCGTGGCTGAATTTCCTCGATTTACAAGGATACATCAAGCGAATGAAGAAGCTGAGCAAGAAGTTTGACAGGTTTTTGGAGCATGTGTTAAATGAACACAATGAGAGGAGGTTGCAAGAGGGTGAGAACTTTGTGGCCAAGGACATGGTGGATGTTTTGCTGCAATTCGCTGATGATCCTAATCTAGAGGTTAAGCTCAAGAGAGAAGGCGTTAAAGGTTTTACCCAGGTAATTAAATGATTAGTTAATCCTAGTGATTATAATTAGTTAATATACATTTTTGTTTTTCAAATTGAAAATTTATAACGTCTTAATTGTTGACTTCAGGCGATCTGAAAATTCAACATGACATTTATACTCTGCATCACAAATTGGCTTTATTTAAAATTATATATATTTACATGCTCAGACAGTTGATCTCTCAGATATATCCTATTATCTCCTTACTATTGTCATAATCAGCAACGAATGAGGACCCAAGTGGCATTAAACTGTTGACATGGTCTCTATCTATTTTTTCCTATATGTATAATGTGAGATATGTGTCTTGTCTTTTTGGTTGGTTGTACTAATCATATAAAACTCAAATGGAAAAGGCAACAAAAAAAAGAAATAGTTTACAAAAGACGTTTCTTCTATATCAGGATTTGATAGCTGGTGGAACAGAGAGCTCTGCCGTGACAGTAGAGTGGGCGATTTCAGAGCTCCTAAAGCGACCTGAAATCTTCAAGAAGGCGACACAAGAACTCGACCGAGTGATTGGACGAGAGCGTTGGGTTGAGGAGAAGGATATTCACAAACTCCCGTACATCGAGGCAATAGTAAAGGAGACCATGAGGTTGCACCCTGTAGCACCAATGCTGGTGCCACGCGAATCCCGTGAGGATGCAACATACAATGGGTACCACATCCCAGCTGGTACACGTGTACTAGTGAACGTCTGGACAATCGGGCGTGACCCGGCCGTATGGGACAACCCCACTGAATTCAGGCCGGAGAGATTTCTTGAAAGATCGATCGATGTCAAGGGCCAAGATTTTGAATTGCTCCCATTCGGTTCAGGCAGGCGCATGTGCCCGGGTTACAGTCTCGGTTTGAAGGTGATTCAAGCAAGTCTCGCAAATCTGTTGCATGGCTTTCATTGGAGACTTCCTGATGGGATGAAAGAGGCTGATCTGAGCATGGAAGAAATATTTGGGCTGTCAACCCCGAAGAAGGACCCGCTACAGGCAGTCATCGAGCCGAGGCTTCCTTCTCATCTCTACAACGTTTGATGTGCTTCCTTTACAGTCTTATGTGACAATTCATCGATATAGATGATGTATTGTTGCCGTAAGATACTATAATTCATATGTTGTGATGATCGGGGATATTATAGTACTGGCGTCATAGTTCAAGAAACAAAAAAAAAGGTGATTTGATGTATATCTGTTATCATAACATCAATGAAATAAACGAGTTCTTTCTTTCCATATATATTTTTTTTAGAAATGGATTAGGATGAAGCTCCCAAATTTCATAAATTATGATCAAGGTGCCAGTACAAATAAAATACAAAAGTTGAAATAATTACGAAACCAACAAAAGCAAAAATGTCTCTCTGATTTATGCTCAATGAGGTAATTAATGTGTATATGCTATAATTAATGTCCTCCCTACTGCCGTGCGTCTGAGGGAAATCATGATCTGAGTTCCGTTAAAATCTCTCAGCAAAATTCCCTTGTTGTTGTGCTTTGTCAGTAAAAACCCTTCTACACCTTAGAAGCTTATCTGCTCCGGCGCGGCACCTGCGTTGCACTCTTTCAATCAGAGGCTGATTCAGGATTTTCGTCATAGAGGCAAGATTTATAATTTCTTTTCAGAGGAGAAAATATTGTAGATTTTTAAATAAATGGTTATTTTGCAAAAAAAAAAAATATTGACAAATTGTACAAATACACAAAGTTATTTTCCAAAATCATAAATATTTTTAAAAAAATCAAATTATAAGTTTATTTTTCAGAATTTTTTTCTAATTACATGTAAATTTTGAAAATTACGTATTTCCACTTCGAAATTTCAAGAACTCAAATTTACTCATGTTATTATTTTTTATATTCAAACTCATTTTAAATGTGTAAAATACGTATTTATTGGTTTCTAAGAGAATATTAGTCACTTTGTACTCCTGATATACACCATGTGACATTTAAATATAATTATTTTATTCTTATATAAAAGTGTAAATAAATGTTGTTTGTTTAATATAAATATCAGTCTGATTTTTTATCGATTCTCAAAAGCAAACTATTTATTTTTCTATTTTTTATACATACACAACGGTATACTTATATGTCACTAGATATACTTCAAATTACAAAATAACTAATTTGCCCTCAAAAACCAATCAAATATATGATCGGAATTTTTCATTAAACAAGCTACATTTTTTTAATGCTTTCAATGATGAATAAAATGAATATTTTACACATTTAAATATTAGTTTTAATATAGAAAATAACAAAATGGGTCAATTTTAAGTTTTTAAAATTTCGAAGAGCAAATACATAATATTCAAATTTAGAGGAGGATACGTAATTTTGAAATTTTTAAGAGTATATCTGAAATTCTACTAGAAATTATTGAGCATGACAAATTAAAATTCGAAGATGATTAAACATAATTTTAAGTTAAAAGCACGATATATCATAAAATGAATTATACGTTATAATTATCTTAAAATTCATATATAAATACCATACGCATTAACTGATATGAGACTCCTCCGTGAAACAATGGATAAGACACTACATTTGAAAGTCAACAATCTCTACGTTGACCCATAAACTTAATTGGAAAATTTGGAATAGTGTAAGAGGAGGAATATATTGCTTTTATTTTATTTATTTTTTTGTCATCTGCAAGATTTATTAAAATTAATGAATGAACTAAATTTAGTTGCATAAAAATATACATGATGAATAATATGAATTTTGACGGCATAATGAAAGCACACAAAAGCAGAGACGTCATATTCCTCTATTTTTTTTCTTTTTGTTGCTCAATTTTCTGCTCAATTCTCTAACGTGGCTGATCATTTTAAAAGATATGAATTTTCTCATATTCCTTCCAAATCCTTAATTATTTTGTTGGAAGTTCTGATGAATCCCAGCTTCTAGATTTAGACAGCTGCCGGAAGTTTTAATTGAACGGGATTTTACTTAAATCTCAAAAAATATAAAACGCCTGGTTCTTCCAAATATCTTATCTCTGTTAAAAGTGCAATTAGTCAACAGGTGTGTGTATTTTAAATAAAGACGAAGGACAAAGTCACTAAAATTTAAAAGTAAAATAATTTTATTTAGCGTTGTTTAAGTAAATTTTCATATTACATGATGTCAGAAAACTCTTGATAATTTAGTATTTTTTAAATTATATTTTATGATACTTTATTTTGATATATACTTTATTTTACGATACTTTATTTTGATATTTTATGATGTCAGAAAACTATTGATAATTTTCATATTACATGATTTTTAGAAGCTGATTCTTATTTGCAATTAGTATTCAGTACTGAACCAGGGTAATCAATTTGTGGTCGAACAAATATTAATATACTTCGTAGGTGGTTATTTTTTCTGTGCAAGTTCATCGAAAAAATGTACAAATTGCTGAAAGAATTTAAAAGGTAGCCTGTGGGTTATAAATTTATAATGGACGACAGAAACGCGCCGAAATTTCAAAAGTAATATCTCGCCATTACCTGGAAATTTCCGGTGTTTTATTTTAGATTTTGCTGTGACGAGCAATTTCAATGGCAGGCCATGGAAATTTCTTTAATAGAATATTCCCTCTAATTCTTTCTAATTTATACTAGTTACGATTTTTATCATAATTAGCAATCAATTATGGAACAACACGAAAGGGAAGAAGATGTAACATAAGAACAAGATTACCAAAGTATATAGACAAATGAGCACCGGAACAGACTAATACTGATAGCAAGCTGGTCCTGTGGTACTGGCACAAGTCAAGGATGATTTTACCTATTAGTTTGTATCAGAAGCAGCCTTTTATACAGTACCTACAGAAAAGAAAGTGTTATATTTGACTAATTTGCCTTCTAATACAGTACCTACAGGAGACGGTTTTGGATTTTAGTAATTTTCAGAAACTTACTATCTTACGGCACAACTGTGCAAATAACTTCGCATGCAACAAATGTTCAAATAACTTTACATGCAACAAAAAAGAAACTATGTTACGGCACAACTGTGCAGAATCCAACAAGCAAACAAAAAAGGAATTGAAACATCATATCATCTAACAAAGAATTATTTTTTGAATAAAACCAATTTTGCTTGAGAAAGAAATCTCGCCCTTAACAGTTCAAAATTCCCAGTGGCCAGGTTCACAAAAAGGTACATCATGCCACTGGGCTATGTTATTCTACCATCTACAAACATTCAATTCAACTAACTTTTTCTTCAGATTTTAACAACAATTGCTTTGTGTTCTCTGTAATGTACTCCTCCAGGTTGTATCCGACAACACAGAGTCTTGAGATGACTACTCGTGCCAGTAGCCTATTATTTAGCAAACAAAGTCTCTTAATTAAACGATTAATTCCCTTCTTGTCCATCAAGACAAACCTTTTCTTAACTGCATAAAGCACTAAATGAACAGACCAACCAAGATTATTGGCTCGACACAAACGATCAATCAGAACACTACAACTAGCAGGTGTCAGATCAATACCATATTGACGTAACAGTGTATAGATTGAAAAGGCTTCGTCTACCTTCCCTGAAATACAGAACCCAGTAAGCCAGAGGGTATATGGGTCAGGACCAACTGATCCATGAACTCGATCCAGCTCAAGCAACCCACAAACTGCCTCCGGAAAAGATCCCTTGTCAAAATGTGCTCTTACATTAGAGATGGCCTTGGCTGTTTCGACTTCAGTACACTCTTGAGCCAAGTAATCCAGCCAAAGTTTAATGGCCTGCATAACCTTTTTCCTTCTACCAAGTCTTTTCATGAGTTGATAGTACACCGATACAATCGGCTTGAACCCTGTTTGCACAAGATGTTCAAAGAGCTTATTAGCATCGTCATCTCTATTTGCCCCAAAAAGCCCACTGACAAGCGTGCAGTAAGTAAACTCATCAGGAGAGTGTCCCTTCATCTGTAGTTCCTTGAAAAGCTTAAGGGCCCCATCTATATCACCTATTTTACAGAACCCGTTAATTAAAGTGTTGTATATTATTATATCTGGCATGACTCCGCTGTTTAGTATGCCATGAAGAAGCTTATATGCCTTCAGAACTTGACCAGACTGACACAAATCGTCAATTAGTTTACGTAAACCCGCACTGTCACGGACCCGGTCTTTGCCTTGCGAGAGCAAAAGAAATAAAGAGGGGTTTCGACCCATCTCCATTTGGTAAAGCAGTAGTTGTGCTTGGTTTACCTGATGTGCTTTGCAAAGCCCTTTAACCAGAGAGTTATAACTGTGAATTGTAGGTTGAATTCCTATGCTAGGCATTTCACTGAATACCTTTTGGGCTTCGTCAACCATCCCAGTATTACATAAGCCACCTAGCATTATAGAGTGTGTTGCTGCATCAGGGACCAGATTGTTTTTCAATATTTCCAATTGAAAGGACCGGGCTCGTTCCCACTGGCCCGCATCACACAAAGCTTTGATCAGGGCATTGTAACAGAAAATATCAGGCACTACTCCTTGATCTTTCATCTCATTTAACAAAGAAAAGCAATCTTCAACTCTACCTTCCTTTGCATAGCCTTTAATCATGATTGCGTATATAACTTCATCAGGTTTCACATTCTCATTCAACATTTTGTGGAAGTACCAACGGGCCTCGTCGAACCTCTCTGCCCTAAATAACCCATCGATCAAAGAACTATAACCTTTCAATCCAAGGACAAAACCTACATCCTGAAAAACTGACAACTGTGCAAATGCATCATCTACCCGGCCTGATTTGCATAAACCACTAAGTACTGAATTATAATCAGCCTCCCTCAGTTCGCATCCTTTCTCCTTCATTAAGTTTAGTAATCGAGTAACATCATCAAAATTTCCAGCACGACAAGATGCGGTAATAAAGATGTTATACACGGAAGCATCAGGATAAACACCTCTCTGGGTCATTTCATCGAACAGTTGCAAGGCATCTTTCACCATCCCGACTTTACACAAGCCATCCAAGACAATGACATAACTATACCTGCCGGGACTGCAATTCAACTTCAACATCTGGTTATAGACTGCCATGGCAAGTAACACCAGACCCTTGTCAACAAACATCTTAAGCAACATGCTATATACCCGGGAATTTGGCTGGCAGCCGAAATCAGGGAGCATTCTCTCAAACACCTCAACTGCCTTCTCGGCTTGGCCAGATTGGACATAGGCAGCGATTAAGGGTTCAAGTGCAGCTGGGGAAATGTTACACTGGTTGTCGGATTTAACCTGCTTGATTAAATCCAATGCACTGGGGAGGGAATCGGGGTGGTTAACGAAGAGAGTGACCATTCGATTGAAGGAATTGATGGAGGGAAGGTGGGGTCGGGAGGAGGCCAAGAGGTAGAGACGGAAGGCGGGGAGAGGGGAGGATAGGAAGAGGAGGGTTTCGGTGATGTCGTGGGATTTGAGGAAGGGGGGAAGGAGGCGGGGAGAGGATATATGGGGCTTCCCGGAGACGAGTTCGTCGGCAAGAGAGAGGGAGGTGGAAGTGGAGGTGGCGGTGGTGGTGGTGGTGGTGGTGACGGTGGTGGAGGTGGAGAAGGGGTGGTAGGGGAGCAGGGGAAGGAGGGGGCGTGGCCATCTCATGCGGTCATTACTCTTTGGCTCGAGGAGCAGAGAGAGAATTGCTATGAAGGTTTTAGGGGAGGAACAGAGGTTGAGAGCGCTGAGTGAGGTGGAGGCGAGAGGGATTGAATGTGACGATCACGGCGGAAGGAGGTGGCGGCGTCGCTAATGCTTGGGGTTTTGTTCGACCGTCGCCTGTTTATTGGGAATGGGAAATAATCAAATAAATAACTAAATAAGCTTCCACTGCCAGTCCCTGCTATTTTTCACACAAATAGCAAATTTTTTATTCAAACAACTAACAAGTTGAAGAGTTAAGTTGAACTCAAAATTCATGATGCTATGAGCCTATGATGGCTTTCTGTCTTCCAACTCTTGTTAAAAGTTCTCTTCATTATTTTATTTTATTCTTTGAATTATCATAAAAAATAGTAATTATTCTTTTTGTGCTGTAGTTAGTATGCTTTTCTGTTCTGAAACTTTTATATATTTCAATTTTTTTTTTAAAAAAGTGTTTCTACATAAATGAAGATTTGTTTTGTATGAAACATTTCTTGTATGCATGATTTACAAGTTTGGAAAAGAAATAAATCATTGTTTCAATATTTGATATTGATTGAAACAATTAAAGAAATAAGCTAAAATCAATAAATCATATATAACTTAGTGTGATATTTTATCCTATTTTTCATTGTAGGCGATCTTTATATTTTTGTCATATTTGAATTGTGTCAGTTTTCATAATAATTTCAAATATTGAACATTAGATGAGAAGTTTCGTACATTTGAATAGTACAAAATATTACATTTTTAAAAAAATCGTAAAAAAATAATTTTTCATATTTAACTCATTTTGTCTGTTTACAACAAATTTGTAAAAAAAACTTACGTATTATGTGCTCAAGTTTTTAGATCCAAAAGAATAGAGCGAAAAAATTTAAGAAGTAACTTCAAATAGAAATTCACAAAGAAAATACATCCACGCTTAAAAAATAAAAAACATTTATCAACTCCATATAAGCTTTCTATACTACTTACTAGCTATTTATCAAATAGATATGGGCTTTAACGGGAACTAGTGCATGCCGCTGATATGGCAACTTTAGCTTTAAGACCGTAAATCAGAAATTTCGCTAAAAGCCCAGTTGTTATAAAATATGGGCCGAGCCCAGAACAGGCCCAATAATGATGCATTCGGCATATACAAGCTTCAAATCAGAGCCTTTCACATTCCGGCGCTGAAATATTTCCTGTTCAACAATCGTAATTTTTTAGGGAATAGAAACAATTATGGGAATATGGGATCCATCTTCTTCATTTGCTCCATTGAGTCCATACCCAATATGTTACAGCTTATTAGTACCGATAAATTTGAAAACGCATAATTCTACAATTTACAATTAAAATTGCATAGAATCTTAAAAAAAAAGACAAAAGTTTGGTTACTTCAAAAGATGAGTAATTGACTAACTGGATACTCTAGCTTAAGAGTGCAAAAAAAATCGAACTCAAACGAACTGGTTTGAGTTTGAGTTTGATTTGAAATAAATTTTGAACTAATTTGATTTGATATAGAACATCATTCGAACGAACTATATGAAGTTTGAGTTTGATTTGATATTGATTCAAATTGAATACGAAAGAATTAGGAACTACAATTTTTTTTTTTTTGTAGTACAATCGTAAAGTAGTAAAAGAAGATGACGAAGAAGCGGAGTATTATCTAATATGAAATATTATAGAAGAGGGTGAAGAAGATGATGCTGACAATGAAAGAAGATAAGTGTGAACCAATTAGAGGATATCTGAATGAAGATAAAATACTTATATTAAAGATGAAAGAACCATCTTTAATGAAAATGAATGTGAAGTAGATAATGTAGTTCAGAAATGGAGAGAAAAATAACAAGATTTGAACTATATAGTTCCTAACAACATTTGAACGAATTGTGTCAAGTTTGAGTTTGATTTGATACTAATTCGAACGAATTCGTAACATATGCTATATATCAATAGTCTCGATCATACGATGGTTTAGATGTTCTCAAGATTCGAAGTGTTTTAGTTCACGAACAGTTTAGAACGAACTAGCCCTACTTTGAGTTTGATTCAAAATAAATATGAACTATTTTGATTTGATTTGAAACTAATCTCATTAGAACGAACAAATTTCGAACTTTTCTCGAATCGAACTCGAACGAATTACGAACTATGAATTTTTTTTGCTGCCCTGCTGTAGCTTATCTGGATCATTCAATTCATCGAGGTTGATGAAAAATGACTCCTTGAGAAATACAACAAAAATTAAAGTGAATCACTTTTCACAATCTCGATGAATTGAATGGCTCGGATGGACTAAAGTAGTCAATTTACTCATCTTTTGAAGTATCCCAATTATTGCCTAAGAAAAAACTTTTGTTTTCAAAATAGAGGCAACTACATAAGCTCCTTTTAACTGTAAAATGAAACTAATTTGTGTTTATAACTTTATATAAATAGTCCTCCAGGCTCCATCCAGAAAAATGTAATGCAGAAGTTAGTTGCAGTAACTCCAAAACAGCAAATTATACAAATACAATTACAGAAGTCAGTGCATAACAATTTAAATGCTCGTTGTGTGTCATATTATCATATAGGAGAATAGTCGTGCCACGATTGTCAAGTTTCAGGAAAAAAAAAAAAAAAAGGAGAAAAAGATCAGTAACTGAATTGTTTTCCACAACAGAAAGTTCAATTATGTAATCATCTACATCACAAATTCACAATGCACATGCATAGTTGCATATATATATATATATATATATAGACAATTCAAAAGGAAACACTTTTTTTTCGCAGACTAGCTGCCTCCCTTCAAACCTGATCTTCTACCGCGCAGCACCAACACTGCGTGCTGCGCGGTAAATTTCAGTCTTTGATTTGCATCTAAATTCGTGCAAGTTAAACTTTATAATATCACCCTCTGAATCAAATCTGAACCGTCCGTAGCCTACAGAGTAGAAAATCATTGACGTCCGTTAGTGCTGCGCGGCAGAGAATCCGCTTTCGCCTCCCTTGAGAGTGAAAGACTACCACAAACGCAACAGTACCTGTCAGGTATATGCTCATGAAAAAAGAAAAAGAAAATAAAAAAACAATGGAAGGCGGTTAATGGTAGGTAATGGCCACGCACGAAACAGAGCACAGAAAAAGGCGGTTAGTTTAACACTTTAACTTCACCGGAAATGCATCATTGCATCACTTTATATGTAACCATTCGTGTTTCTTTTTCTTTTTCTTTTTCTTTTTCTTGAAGAGTGAAAGACTACAAACTGTTGCCATTAATCTTAAATTGCTTTGTTGTTCCATTCATCTATTTTATGTGCTAGTGAGGCGATAAATTTAATTCATGTCTATTATATCATTTAATTGTGGTGAATTATAACCTCAGTCGTGAAGGTAATAAAATATATCTACTCCTCAATATATATTACCACAATATCATATCAATTGCTAAGTGCACTACTACATGCAATTATCAAAATATTTTAAACTGAATTTTGGTGTTTTTCATAGGAATCAATAGTATACTTATACCGAAATATCAATTAAATGCTCTAGTTATTTCTCTAGTCAAATAAAATTTTGGAAACTTTAAGTTAGAAAGTCAAACTCTTATCTTTTATCCCCAAAAAAGTAGAACAATTCATAACAACTCTTTGGCGAAATTTAAACATTATAGAAATTTCAAACTTATGACTTTCTCTTCAAATTATGTATGTGTGTTCCGAGTCCCGGTTGCTTATTATCATGTCACATAGAAATATTATGCTGTGGAAAACGACTCTTTCCTAAAACTGAGACCATTATTTCATCTTTTTAATATCTCGAATAAATCAAATCAAGTAGGGCTTGATGTTTAAAGTACTGCTTTAATTGACACATAGCTTGCTTTTATTTACCAATAATTTCAGGGATAATATGGGAGGCAACACGAAAAGGTTTTATTCCTTGCATTTTTTATGCAAGTATGTAAGCAAACTCACACACTCGAATCCGAATCTTTAATAATAGAATTATATTAATTAATTAAATATAATTAGACAGAAAGATTATTTAAAAAATTTCAAAATTTTAAAAGGCCAATGATAAATTTGCTTTGCTTTTGTCATTGAATTTTTAAATAAAAAATATTAGTAATTTAATTGATGAGTTATATTTAGATAATTTTGTAACAAATTCGGCTAAACTCATCGAGATCGTAAATAATTTATTTCTATCGTCGCAAGTCATCGAGCTGTAGATATCTGAATCTCCTTTCATCCCGTCGAATCTGATTTGTCGGAGAAACGAGCGATTCAAAATTAATTATGACGCAAACTCATGATAAAAAATAACTAATTAAGACATAAGTTGAATAATAAGTCAAATTTGAGATGCACATTTCTTGCAAATCAGACTTCGGGGGATGGAAGTAGACTCGGATATCTATAGCTCGATGACTGCGACGTTAAAACAAGTTAATTACAGTCTCGACAAGCGTAGCCAAAATTGGTACAAATCAGTTAAAAAATGAAGATAGACATAAATTTGAGGTGCAAATCAGTCTCAACGAGATGAAAGTAGACTCAGATATCTATATCTTGATGACTTGCAACATTAAAAAAACTAATTACAGTTCTGACGAGCGTAACCGAAGTTGCTAAAAAATATATTAAGTATGATTGTCATTTTTTTCTAATTTTTTGTAGCAACTTCAAATACATTCGTCGAGACTGTAATTAATTTTTTAATATTATAACTTTATATAAATATATATTTTTTGTACCAACTAAAATATATATATATATTTGTTTCTCTTTTTTTACTGTCTTGGAGACGATAACGCTCTCTCTAACAACGTTGCAACTTTATGCATTTGAAGTACTTCAACCATTGATATTATCATCAGAAAAAAAAAAGTATTATTTACCATAAAATTTGTCTAGATGGCAAAAGTCTAAGCTCAACTCACACCACGGAAAAAAACAAGAACATGGTTATTTCTTAGTTCTTTTGTGATCAATGCCTAGCAATAATATTCCACGAGAAAGCAACTGCGCATCTTTTACAACAGTAACAAGAAGCTCATCAAGTCAAAGATAAAATACCACGAGTTTGCAACGACCGAGTCCGAATCTACTGTTATTACGAGGAATAACAGGATTATGTTATTCTACTCTGAACCGTTCGATTCGAACATAACGGTTAGGATCGGTCTCTCTTTCTTCGATTTCTCTCTCCTCAGCTTCTCTTTTTTTCGATCTGATCGTTTATTTAAGATCTGATAGTTCAAATGAAAATAACAGAATTCGATTATCCCGGTCGGAATAACAGCTCTGCAACGACTAGCATCCAATTCCATCCACATATGGTGCCAAATAAAGTGATGTTTAATCTTATATGAATAATTGAATATGATGCCTGACGGCTACCAATTTCTGGCTGCTCCAAAGTCGAAACAACGACAATGAAACATTTCCAAACCGGCTGCGATTAATGTGTATTATTTACTAGTTATTAAAATATTTTAAATGTTACAGTTTTGACGTTTCTTTGAAGAGTGTTTTACGATTGGGGTTGTTAACTATCGTTAAAAGATGTTGTGGCGAGGCACAAGACCTTCATCTGTGGTTCAAGTTTTACTAGAGACTACTTTTAGAGAGAATTTTTCAAATTTATTTTCTGTTTTGTTTGTGAGTGTGTGTTGTAAGCCTACGAACAATGAATTAAAAAAAACTATCGTTCAAAAAACTTTTCACACTTCAATCAATATAAGATGTAAAAAATTTAGGTATATTATTTTAGATGTTTTTTAAATACACCAATCAATATGTACTGTTAGACTAAAATGTATAATGTAAATATTAATATATTTAAATTATATAAATTGAGTGAAGTAATTAAAAAACATCTAAAATGATGCACCTAAGTTTTTGCCGTATAATATTAATGAACTTTCTTTCGCTTTGAAACTAGTGAAATATTCAATTTTCCGTGTGAAGAAAATTCAGATCCGTATTGAATGAAACATGCGATCAATTCATTTTCAATTTTTTTAATTTGAAAAGTAAAAATTAAATTAAAATTTAAAGATATAACAAGTTTTGTTAGACCATCATTTCAAACTTCTGCTGATAAAGATCTCGAAGGAGATTTTAATATGAAGATTAAGTTCAACGATTCAGATCAAACGTTTGGACATTAAAAAAACTTTTGTCCGTTAAGGATCTCGAAGGATGAAGATTAAGTATAACGATTCAAATCGAACATTTGGACTTTAAAAAAACTTTTGTCCGTTAAAGATCTCGAAGGATGAAAATTAAGTACAACGATTCAGATCAAACGTTTAGACTATAAATCATAGCACAGAGGCGAAAATCATTTGTTTGATGCTTTATGAAGTATCTAGCCTTCTCTAAAAAATATGAATCTAAAGAAAATTTATTATTTTTAGTTATGGGGAGCCCCCTTTGCAGAGCATTTGCCTCCGTATCTTCTTGGGCATGTATTAGATTAGTCTGAATTTGTTGTTATGCAAAGTGGTGCAGCGCATTGAATCTGTATTCTCTGCACAATTTTTTCGGAGAGGAGAATTTTTAATGTTGGATTAAAAATCAACGTTCGACAGTCAATTAAATGATTAAAAAGAGATTTGATAGTATTAATCTATACATTTGATCTTTAATCTAACGATTCAGATCAGAAATTCTTCTCTTTGTGAAAAAAAGTTCCACAGAGGATTTCGTTTCGCAAAGCACTAGACGATAGATCACGATGAACAACATGAAGGTTGAAATTTGAAGGCATGAATCTTGAGATATATACACTAACGATCGAACAGATCACATCGCGTCTAGAGAATTTCGTTTCGCAGAGCACTAGACGATAGATCACGATAAACAATATGAAGGTTGAAATTTGAAGGCATGAATCTTGAGATATATACACCAACGATTGAACAGATCACATCGCGTCCAGTACAGTGTCGTGTGACACCAAATTTGATTCCAGTAAGATGGTGTAGTGGTGATCTGCTCTAGAGTTGTTTTTGTGCTCTCTATGTAAGAGAGGTGAGGTTTTTTTGTGCTTATGTCTGTATGAGGGAGGAGATGAGCCCTTCTCTGTGTTTTCCACCAATCTATATATAAGATTTAGGTTGGTGGTTATTGATATGATTTTTTATAGTTGTCGTCTAATGAAGTTATGTCATGCATGCCAAATAATTGTTATGTATGTCTACAGTTAGGTGCAGATTCATTCACGGTCAAGTCTGGACACTTGTTCGAACTTAATTTTCGCAAAATTTAGTGCATTTTTAATTATTTTTATTGTGACAAAGGAGTTTTTAATGATATTTTTGCGAGTTTTAGTGAATTTGTGTTCGAACTTGATATTAATCTCAGTGTTCAGACTTAGTTATGCTCGGATTTAATTGGTCTCTGAATCCGCTCATGTCTCTTCAATTGATAATTGTACTGCGATCGTGCCTTCATCAGGTCATGACCGTTACCATCACCCATCATAACACTTTGTGACCAATATTTTCGAAAAGTTCTTTCGAGATCATTTGCTCGGACTTCCCGAAGAATCTATCTCGAAAAGTTCTTTCCTAGACACTACTAGTAATCGTGCATGTGCACATCAAAATTCTTTCAAAATCAGATTCCTGGAATAAGTTTCTTTCTTTCAAAATCAGATTCTAGTCAGGAAAGAATGAAAACTCCAATCCCATCACAATCAGCATTACAGTTAATACAATTAGACAATTGATCTTCTCTTATCAGTGACAATCTTGGCGAAGGCAATTCTCTACAACAACATCAGGCTACAGCAAATTACATATCTGAGTAATATATACTGCTATAAAATCAACCAGTAAATCACATATTTATTTATCAGAACCTTCAAGGTGACCGTGACTGAAACAAAAATCTCAAAATTGACAAATCTTAACACTTTTTCCTTTGTTAACGACCACTTGTGTAAGATATATTATCTTCAATGTACTTGTGTTTCTTTAAGTGAATAAATCTTCATGAAAATGGTGTGGTAGATATGAACAACCAGATTGGTAAACTGCACAACTACTACTTATGTATGATATGTTAATTTATTATAGTATTAATATATATCAGTTTCTATATCTTCAATGTACTTATATCTGTTATTAATTTTGTGTAAACATCATATTTAACTGAATGTAGTTGGTGGTTTGCAGATAACCGTCTCCATTAGAAAAAATGGTAATTAATTATTGGTGGTCATTCTGACTTGTAAAGTTATGTTTTGCAAGTAGACATGTCTGATGTGCGTAACAATCACGAAAGAGGTTAAATTTGTTAACCGTTTTGTTTAATGAACGATTAGAAAATTTTGTTTCGGTAATTATTTCGTTAAAGAAAACGATCAAAACGATCAGAACGAAACAGAACGATCAAACTCATTCTCTTCACTCTTCATCCATCTCATCTCTCATCATACTAAAGCAAATAAAGAACTAGGGATAAACGATTCTAATCATATATCAAAATCAAATCATTCATCTCCTCATTCGAGCAATCATTCATCTCATCTCTCATCACCTTCTCTCAGCATAGTATTTTTCTCTCAAATCAAAACAATTCTAACAATACACAGTCACAAACGATACTACGAAACAAGCGATCACGAAACAATATATTTTCGTTAACTGTTTCATTATTTAAACGAAAGAAATTTCTTTGATCGCAATTGTTTCATCTATTACGAAACGAAACGAATAGACTTGTCCATACTAATATAGACTTGAAGACCAAATTTTATATTTTTTTACTATTTTACCATATGCGTTGAAAATTAGATCTTTGTAAATCGTTAGATAAATAAACTTTCAATCATTCCGATAAAATAGTAAAAAAATTCAAAAAAATGTAAAATTTGGTCTCCAAGTCTATATTAGTATGAAGAATGTTTTTAACGGTCTGAATCGATTATTTAGGCGGCTACGGATCCCTCCTCATATATATATATATATATGTATATATGTATATATATATATATGTATATATGTATATATATATATATGTATATATGTATATATATATATGTATATATGTATATATATATATGTATATATGTATATATATATATGTATATATGTATATATATATATGTATATATGTATATATATATATGTATATATATATATATAGAGTTGTGCTAAAATACTTTATAAAGCACCAACATGCATATACTTTAGGCTCATATCTCGAGATATAAAATGCAAACAACCGATCAAGACCGTTGAAAATGTTTTCCATACTAACAAAATTTTGGAGGCCAAATTTTACATTTTTTGAAAACTTTTTACTATTTTATCGTGTAGGTAGAAAATTCATTAATCTAACGATTTACAGACCTTCAATTTAACCAACTTTGCACCCATCCGATAAAATAGTAAAAAAATTAAAATATGTAAAATTTGGTCTCCAAATTTTTGTTAGTATGGAGAACATTTTGAACGGCCTTGATCGGTTGTTTGCACTTTATATCTTGAGATATGAGCCTAAAGAATATGTATGTTAGTGCTTTATAAAGTATTTTAGCACAACTCTATATATATATATATATATATATAGGGATAGGCTATCGTGCATTATAGTGCCAAGGTTTTTATGGCATTAGACTCTTCCTCACCGTTGGATTTAAACTTTCTAGCCATTCATTTGGGTGCCTTCTTAATATTACGAACGTAATGGTACTATTTCCCCCCTCTGGGTACTTTTCCCTCTTTATCGCCTATACTAAGTACACGTCTCCCAAACTTCTAGCTTTTCGAGTTCAATTTTTATATCCCTTCGATTTTTTTTTTATAACCGTTTCATCCCTGTTTTTCTAGAAATTATGAAAGAATTTAGAAAGCTATGAAAGATACTAACCAAAAATTAAGCTCTGATACCAGGTTGGGGTCCGATCTCAGGATCTCAGCTTTCAAACTTCACAGATCACGACGGATGCGGGAGAGTAAGAAAGGTAATTGCGGAATATGAACAAGAATTAAAGGAAAAAGTGGAATTTTATTAATATTGTCAAACTTAGAGAAGTAAGACTTGCTGGTTCTCAGCGTGTCCTGCAACTCTGAATACACCAGGTATTTATAAGCTAAGAGACTCAAGAGTCTGGATTCTAATTTACCACATCGGGTGCTCATTGGGCCCCATCGACATGTGAATAAATTGATATCCACAATACTCTGTCTCAAAAGACAACAAAAGTGAGTGGGTGACTCATCTAACCACTCAGACAAAGGACAAAAGTGCTCATATAATTGAGCAAAAGATAACAAAAGTGAGTGGGTGACTCAGCTAACCACTCAGACAAAAAGACAAAGGTGCTCATATAATTGAGCACTACACTCCACCCAAAATAAAGTAAACTTTTGGTGAACGGCTCTAATCCATCCACCTGCTAAAGCACTCACAAACACTTAGTAGTGGCTATCTTATCACACCATCTGCATAAAAAAACAAAACAAAAGAAAGATGCTCTCAATTAAGTGACACAGACCTAAAAAGTCAGCAGTTACCCATAGGACCCTGCCAGACTGATCCTTAAATTTTATTTATCAAAATTCAGCAGTTTTCATGCTAAACTTTGGGACTCACTACAGCTTCCTTAATTTACATTTTTACAACATTATTAAGAAAAGCTTTAAAATCTTTTTCCATTCTTTTAAGCATTTCAAGTTGTTTCTTTAAGATCCAATAATTATCAGTTAGGATACAGTCACTGCGTTGGTAAGGTTTACATTACTTCTCCTCCCTGTCAATTATGGAAATTAATTGCTGAATGTCCACCAAGGTGTGTCACATGTGCATTTCCTTGGTGTCAGACAATCTTTGTTTGTTCTCACGCCATTCTTTGAGGCTCTAGTTTGGTTTGCTGATGTAGGCCTCGAACTGTTGTGCATGTAGTTGATTTGCATTGATAAGGGGAACAGGTTTTCGATCTTCTCCTGAAGGGATTGGGTTAATTCTTTTGGGACTGGCACATTGTTTTCCTCTTTGTTGTGCATTTCGTCTAGTACTAGTCCCAATTTCTCGAGCATCAGCCCTTGCTGGTCTGTGAGACATTGTGTGTTAAGGGCAACAGTTGTAAGTCTCGAGAGAGTATCTCCTAGTGAGTTGAGTCTTCCTTCAATATGCTCAAAGTTCACTTGTACTCTTGTACCTATTACAAAATCAACAAACTTAACCCATCGAACGCGCGAGGGTTTATTGTTAGATGACTTGTTATAAAAACTTATTATCGCCTGACAATCTGTTCTTAATGTGATCTCCGGCTTGTCCAAATAATGGATTTTCATGGCCGATAACGTTTCCATACAAGCGTGAATTTCTGCATCAATTGTTGACTTTATAACATCAAACTTGCCACTGGCATATGCACAGACTTTCTCGGTTGATCTGGGGTCATTCCTTCTTGGTTTCCATTTGCAAACTCCGCCCCATCCTTCCATGCAACCGTCTGTTTCTAGTATAATGTATGCGTCCTCTGGCGGAAAACTCAGATATGGTAAATTCTGGACCAGTTCCTGAATTTGTTTTATTAAATTTATATCTGAGGCTTTCAATCTTTTATCTCCATGTGGGCTAACTTTGGAGTAAAGAGGACCAAGAAAAATTCTCAATTTCGGGATGAAGGATCTAGCATAATTCAAAATTCCAAGCCATGATCTTAGACCCTTTTTCTCTTTAAGTTGTTCTATATCAAAGTTGGCTATCTTCTTTATTATATGCGGTTGGAGCTTGATTTTTCCACGATTCATCTGAGCTCCTAGAAAATCGATTTTTGGTACTGCGATTTTCATTTTTGTTGGTGATAAGACCAGACCGTGTTTTTCACATATGTCTAACATCACATCTAAGTGTTGTGCGTGTTTTTCTTCATTTTCAGAAAATACCAGAATATCATCTATGTATACCGCAATAAATGCCTCCGTTCCTCTGAAGCAATTATCCATTTTTCTCTGGAATATTGCAGGGGCATTTTTCAGGCCAAATGGCATAACTAACCATTCATACAATCCTTCTGGTACTATAAACGTTGTCCAGGGTATTGACTCAGGACTCATGGCAACCTGATGGAAGCCACTCTTTAGATCAAATTTTGAGAAAATCCTGCTATTACTTATTTTCTTTAGGATTGTATTAATTCCAGGCAAACTATACTGGTCTTTGTGAGTATTATCATTTAATGTTCTGTAGTTTAAGACCATCCTCTCTTTGCCTTTGATTTCCTTTCCCGTTTTCGAGTCAATAGACGTTCCTGAGTTAACAATGAAAGCCATTGTTCTATGCTTACTTGTACTTGGTCTAATGACTCCAATTTCCAATAACGCCTTGATATGCCTATCAAACTGCTCCTTCATTAATGGCGTTACATGTTTAAGCGGTTTATCCTCTATTGTAAGGTCCAAGTTAATTATATCCAATTTGCAAACGACCTTATTTTTCTGCCAATGTTTAAGAGGATCATTCCCGATAAATCCTTGTTCTTTAAGCCTTGATAACAGGCTACTAAATCTTTTCTCAAATTTGGGATTTGTAATTAAAGACTGATGATATAACGCATCTTGAATTGTTATATATTCTATTTCATCTAATCCCAATTCGTCAATCGCAACTGTGTGGGCAACAGTTTCTGTTGTGGTTTGAACAATTGTGACATTTTTATAGAATGTAATCACATTACCCTCGATTCTAAGATCGCCTTGCATCGATCTTATGAAGTTGCATCCTATCAACATTTGGATACCATCTTGCATACCCATTGGAAAGCTATATGTAAATGGAATCCTAAATTTATTTTCTCCAATAATCATTTGTCCTCCTTTCAGCTTTTTATTCGCAATTTGAGTTGAATTAACTCATGTGATTTGAACAGGGTATGGGCTAGGTTCAAGAGCTTCTTTTGGAATTGTTGTTTGATCAATTGAGCAATTTGTTGCACCAGTATCCAAGATAGCTCTTATTTCAAATGGTTTTACGTTTGAGATTTCAAACGTAACTATCAAATTGTATAGACGGTTGAATATTCTTTTCTTTTCATGGTGTGGTGTAGAGGTTTCGACTTTGTAAGATGATTCATCAATTTCAAATAGAACGTTTGCCGTTTCATCTTCCGTTACATCTTCTACCTCTATTTTTTCTTGTGTGGAGAGATTGTTAAAATCGTTTGTCAAATCTCTGATTAGTTCCTGTTCTCTTAACACTTGTTTCAACCTCTCGTTTTCACCCTCAAGATACAGTATGTAATTTGTTAACTCTTTAATGAGTGCATCTTTGTTGTTATAAGGTCTCGATTGTAAGGAAACATTTGGTTTAACTTGTATCCCAAAATAAAACGGGGCGCATAGTGAACAGATTTGTAAACCACATTCTTCACATCTTTTACCTATTCCGGTTTAATGGTAAGTTTACAGAAGCTGCAACTGCTTTGGTCTTCTGTATCATTAAAACTATGCTCACATTTTTCTTGATTTTCGGGTAATTGTATTTCACTCCTCCACCCGAAATCAGTTATTTGTAACATCAAGTTCGTTTCTAATGGTAAATCTTCTATTGCCGTACGTACTTGATATTCAGTTCTACCGGATTCTCCTTCAGATACACTGCAAATAGCATCACTGTCCGGTTCATTGAGATCAACAGAGACAACATCCAGGTCATCCGGTAAATCAAGATTTTCTATGACCGCTGCTCTGACTAGATTGCCGTTTTTATTTCTACAATCTTTGGCAAAGTGACCTTCTTCGCCACAGATAAAGCATTTACACTTTCTAACTCTATCCGAATGTTTTAGCTTGAAAACCCTTACATGTGAATCATGGGGTTTTCCTTTATAGTTTTTGGCCTTCCTCAACCCATACTTCTTTCTGTTATTCTGGTAGTAACCAGGGATGGATATTTTACTACAAATTGTTAAGTCTTTTAGACTTCGTTGTAATGCAGCCTTCTTACACATTTCGGCTAGATATTGATAGGAGAAGTGTATCCGGGGAATTACTCCAATTGTGTTGCCAAGGAATTTCTTTTTGAAAGCTTCTTCGAGTTCCTTCCCTATAAGTGGCGGCATTTTCCTAAAGAACTTCTCAGATAATTCGGGAGATAAGTAAATCCTCCCCGATTTTGCCGCTAGAACTTTGAAATCATTCATGTAAAGAAATAGGTCCTTTACATGTTCGCATGATAATCTCTCAAGGTCTTGATACGCGCGATCCTGCTCATCTGTAGTCCCTTGGTATGAATCTTCTAATATCAGGACTCTTCTTATTTGTGAAATAACGTTCTGCGTATCATCAGCTATGGCCTCTAAGTTTAAGTATTCAGTCTCAAATGCCATACGCCATTGTATCCAGATCTTCTTCTCAACTTCACCTAATAAGTTCTCGATGAATTGTACTTTTGTTTTGTTACTATCAAAGTTTCGCTCACTTATTAGATTTAGAGTTCTGGATTCCCATCTGGATATCACATCGTTGTATAGACCAATGTCTTCTGGTAAAACTAACATTGCGCCTTGTTCTTGCATTGCTGTGGGCAAGTTCCACTGTTCATTTTGATGTCTCCCGATACCTCCGGGTAAGCCTCTGGGTCTTTGCATATAACCTCCACTACCTCCTGCTTCATGATCATTTCTAAGGCCTCCGGGTGGATAATTTCTTAATCCCATAGTTGGCTGAGGTGGTATGTTGTAATTGGAAGTTATTGAGGATGATAAAGTTTTGTGTTGTGTGGTAGGTTTATCAAGGAATTGTTTTAGGATTGCCGGTTCTTGGCCTAAAACGTATACCGTTTCTGTTTTAAACTCGTCGTTATTCCCACCACATTTCGCGAAAGGATTCACAAAATCCTCTTCATTATTTTCATCTTGGTCCCATATAGGTTCGTTATCCCATATAGGTCTTTCATCCTTTGGTTCGTCTTCTATATCTTCAGCTAGACTGGTCGTTAGCTTGATGGACTCCCAATACGTGTCTTCTTCCTCGTCGTTTTCTTCATCGTCTGACACGTTAACAAATAGTACTAGGGCAGTCTCTTGAGTAATTTCATCATCAGATAATTGTTCTTCATCTTTTGCATCAACTGATGGTTCTTCATTTGGCTTTGTAGCAGAATAATTTTTTTGAATCTTAACAGTACTGAACTGTCTGATCGTGTACGAATAACAGCCTCTTGAGGGTGTTGTACCTCTACTACACTAAGTGGTCTGATAACCCATTGTAAACCCCGTAAACTTTCAGTTGTGTGTGATTGACCGGGGATTGCCTGGACACCTCTACTAGCTAAATAGTCAGATATCATTTGTACGTTATATCTGAAACTAGTGTAACTAGTATTTGATAATCTACCAATCAGTGATCTTGTTAACAGCAAATTGCTTTCGCCTGCTTGCCAATTCTCATACCCATGAGTTTGGACAACTAATTGGATATGGTTAAAGAAATCTGCTATACTAAGCATGATATTGGGTGCAAGGTAAGCCAATTGGGTACCGGCTGTTAGGTCCATTTCCATTGTGCCAATAATTGATCTGTCATCTGCCCATCTGGTGTCTCGGATAGCAACCAGTGCGTTGACACCTGCGTTTCTGCGATGTAAAGTGTACAGCCTAATCATAATTAACCCAATGTGCAAATGTTGGAGGCCTGACCTACGAATTTCTTCATAGCTTTGTTGTGTGATGAATGGCAACTCCAACTGTTGTCCACCCGTTGTTAGTATTCTCTGGTCAGAATAATGCTGATAAACCCGATGTTGTGTAGCTGTCCAGCCATCTTGATACAACGTTTCTGCTGGAACAGATTGCGCTCTTCTAAACTGAGATATGTCTAATTCTACGTCCGGGTTTAGTTGTGACTCTAGACTCATGTTATACCCGATTTGTCGCCTTCCGGGTAATCTTCTTGAGATTTCCTGACGTAATCTATGACCACGTCTATAGTTTCTTATTTGATCATCTATTGTTGGAGTTTGGTTTTCATTACGGCTGTTCTGTTCACGGTTAGATATAGACGGTCGTGGTTCCGTAATGGTTTCCGTACGTGTTCGATTCATTTTTGAGAAGACGAGGACTTCTTCTTCTCTTCTTCAAATATTTTACGTGGATCTTTGAACACGAAAAACGGTACTTCCTTCTTTTTAGGTCTAGGGACTGGTTCTCCAAGACTTAGCTTATTTAAACTCTTTTGTAGATCTTCGATTGTATTTGTGATATCAGATTTTGTCCCAGGTGACGCTTGTTCAGCTACAACTTTTCTGATATTATGGATGGTTTCTTTACAATCTTCAATTCCTTCGCTTATCTTAACCAAGAGTTGTATTATTGTGTTATTTTGCTTGATTATTGTTGATGTGCCTTTTGTTGCTTCAGTTGGTTTCACAAAACCAACCGCGGGTTCTTCAATTGATTCGGTTGCTTTTAACGCTTCCAAGTAGTTTGTGCTCTTTTGTGTTATTCTCCAGTCGCTCATGTATTAAAATTTGGTTAAGTATGTGTTTTACTGACTTTCAATTTCAAGTTTTCTAGGTCTACAGTTCAGGATTGGTCATATTTTTACAAATTGAAATTTTTACATAATACTCAAAAAGTACGAATCTTAAAACAAGGGACATCTAATGGTTCAGTTTTCCCAGTGCCAAAAGTCCTTTGGCATCATGGTGCACCATAGCATTTCTCATATATATATATATAGAGGAGGGATCCGTAGCCGCCAAACTTCCAACCGCTCGCAACCGCTCCATGGTAGCAAATGTAAATGATCGATCCGGACCGTTGAAAACATTCTCCATATTAATATAGACTTGGAGACCAAATTTTACATTTTTTTGAATTTTTTTACTATTTTATCGGATGGATTGAAAATGTATTTATCTAACGATTTACAAACATCTAATTTTCAACCCTTCCGATAAAATAGTAAAAAAATTCCAAAAAATAGAAAATTTGATCTCCAAGTCTACATTAGTATGGAGAATGTTTTCAACGGTCTGGATCGACGATTTACACTTGGTATGATGGAGCAGTTGCGAGGGGCTACGAAATTGTTGGCGGCTATGGATCCCTCCTCATATATATATATATATATATATATATAATTTTTACCCATGTTGGCACAAATCTCAAAACGCGATCCAATGACCCACAATCGCGAAGCGCACGTTTTGTCGCGCTTTGCAAAGCATAATAGCACATTTCTATATATATATATAGAGCATGGCTAAAATAATATGCATAGTACACCACATAACGTACTATGCGTCCATTTGTATTTAATTTTGTCATTAAATTGATATTTAAGTTGCTCAATAAATTCTTCATACCAAAATTTTGTAGGAAATAAAATTTCGTGATTTTTAGAGCTTTCTTGCTATTTTTTAAATATTTTTTAAAAACAGCCCAGAAATGACACTTTTGTAGTATTAAATCTGGACTGTTTTTAAAAAATATTTTAAAAATAGCTAGAAAGCTCTAAAAATTACGAAATTTGATTTCCTACAATATTTTCATATGAAGAATTTATTGAGAAACTTAAATCTCAATTTAATGACCTATATCTATATGCATAGTACAAAATGGGGTGTACTATGCATATTATTTTAGTCATGCTCATATATATATATATATATATATATATATATAGAGAGAGAGAGAGAGGAGGGATCCGTAGCCGCTCGCAATCGCTCCATCATATCAAGTGTAAATCATCGATCCGAACCGTTGAAAACATTTTCCATACTAATGTAGACTTAGAGACCAAATTTTATATTTTTTGGAATTTATTTTATTATTTTATCGGAAGGGTTGAAAATTAGTTGTTTGTAAATCATTAGATAAATAAGTTTCAATCCATCCGATAAAATAGTAAAAAATTCAAAAAAAAATAAAAATTGGTTTCAAAGTCTATATTAATACGGAAAATGTTTTCAACGGTCCGGATCGGTAATTTACATTTGCTACCATGGAGCGGTTGCGAGCGGTTGGAAATTTGACGGCTACGAATCCCTCCTCATATATATATAATTTACTAAATGAGTAACGGGTACGATATAGTTCTTATTCATATCCTTATTCGATAAGTTAACGAAATTTTTTTCTTATCCATACTTATGTTCGATAAGCTATCGAAAAAAAATTCTTATCCATATCCGCTAAAACGGATACTATACGAGTCGGATAAACGGTCAAAAGAATTTCATTGACAGCCCTATCAGAGCAAGGAGTTGGTGGGCTTTAAGCTGTCGGAGCTTTAATGGACCATAAGCTCTGGAACTTCTCTAATACGAACTTTGTATGATGGAAAATCACTTACGCGCGTTAACCCTCACGGAGTTGAATGAAGTTCACGTTTCTTAAGTCCGTATCAATTACACAAAAGAGCTGCTCTGGGTTATAGTAGCAGTCTAGTACAAATGAGAATATGCTATAGCAAAAAACTGAATGATATTAGAGAAATTTTGACTTAATAATTTTCGTGATTGATTCATAAGTTAAAATATATATTTTTTTTTCTTTTATTTATTTGTGAAGGTCAAAAAGTTCCATACACGCACATAACACACCTCCTCTCCAGTCTCCATCGTTAACATGCACATAAAAGATTCATAAAATCGAGTGAATTTGAATATACGGGATCTGTTGCTCGTAAATTCCTGCTTGTTTCTCTGTTTGTTTCGATCTTCACCGTTCAAAACTCATCTAACGGTTAAAACATCTGTCCTCTGAAACAAATCACAGCCGTCCGTACGATCTGACGGTCGAATCGAGACAAACAGAAAAACAAGCATGGTTTTTACGAGCACCAAATTCGGACTCGAGTATGATGGCTTTGCTTTCCAAGAGGACAGATGCGAAAATATCTCCGTTCTTTAGCAACGCTATTAGCCTATTAGGCTATTACCCCTATTTCCTTGTCCTTTTTGACAGAAAGGTTTGTCCGAATTAAGCATGCCAGTTATCGCCAGCTGCAACGCACACCACTGTACGGTTTACCTATCTACCATCTACCATTTTTCGGAACAGGATCTGGTACTGCGCGGAAAGTTGTAACGCAGCACTCGGGTCGTTCGATTTTTACAGATTGCATCAAAATTCGTGTTAAAATATAAAAGCTCTTCTGGTTTTCATTGTTCACGGTCGATCGCGAAATTGACGGTCGATCCGAACCGTCCATTTTCTGTAACGTGCGGCTGATCCACCATTTCCACTAAAAAGTAAAAACAAATAACTACCATCTATCATCTACCAGCTACTCCTAGACTTTAGCCTTAGCAGCTGTCTAAATGATTTCAATTTTGATCCGTGAAATCCGTGCAATCGGACTGAATGGAACGAATTACTGATTATTCAAAATTTGAAATCGATTTAATAGCGCAAAAAAACAAAACTGAGGACATTCTAGGTTTTATTGTATTTATCAAAAAAAAACATATCTGAATATTATAATTAGAATTTCTGTTAGAAATCAAAATGAAAGAATAATCAAAAATCTAATTTATTTCATCTGCCAACCTCCAGTTGGGTTGATTCTATAAATTCGACAATTAAGAGGGCCCATTTGTAAATAAATGAAGTCAAAAGAAACAAGAGAATTAATGGACCACCAAGTTACCGACACGTGCATATCTGATGTGTATGTATTTATGAAAACGATTAAATTCCATGCTCTCTTAGATAACTAATTTCTTCTTCTTTAAATTTGATGAGAAATTACGTATCGTCGTTCGAAAAAAATAAAAGAAAGCTACTGTATTAGAAAAGAAACAACGTAATTATATTAACTTCAAAGTTTTTGTAAAAAATAATATTATTTCATTGAAATTAGAGTTATATAATAATAAATATCATACATTTTTTTAAGTTCTTTTGAAAGATTAATGATTTATATGAAATGAGTAATGCGTCAATATTAATAACGTGAAATAATGTTATTAATGATTTATATTAAAATTAATGACGTAAAATTAGTTGTGTGTCTCATTAATGATTTGTCGCATGTCCGATAACTTGGACATACTTACGATGCAAATTGAATAACAAAATAAAGTGTTGGAGTGTCAAAAAATTGAACACGTCGACACTTAGCAAACTTATATATATATTATTGATTATTGATTTGCTATTTTTTATTGTCTGAACAATTTATTATTTAGTCCAATCAGTTCATCCCATTCGAAAACAATATATGAGCTTTAAATTTTGACTAATATATGAACAAAATTAAGTTATCAATAGAAAAAACGTGCTTTAAATTTTGACTAATATATTAACAAAATTAAGTTAATCAAGAGAAAAAACGTGCATCAGAGTTAGACCTGCATAACGTGCGTAACGATCACGAAAAAGGATAGTTGCGTTAACCGTTTTGTTTAATTACGATTAAGAAATTTTGTTTCGTTAGTTGTTTAGTTAAAGATAACGATCAAAACGATCAGAACGAAACATAACGATCAAACTCATTCTCTTGGTTTTTCATTCATCTCCTCTCTCATTACACTAAAGCAAATCAGAAACTGGTGCTGAACGATTCTAATCATACATCAAAATCAATTCATTCATATCATCATTCGAGCAATCCTTCAACTCATCTCTCATCACCTTATCTCAGCATAGTATTTTTCTTTGAAATCAAAATAATTCTAATAATACACAGTCACAAACGATCACGAAACAATATGTTTTCGTTAACCGTTTCGTTATTTAAACAAAAGAAATATCTTTGATCGTAATCGTTTTATTTGTCACGAAACGAAACGAAAAACGATTAAACGATCGATCATTGACAGGCCTACATCAGACTGTCATCCAATTAGAATAATTAATTAACAAGAATTGTTCAACTGCCGTATGCTGTTATATATTATGTTAGAGGAGCCACTATTTTACACAATGGTTAATTTAACATATCTTTATTATATATTAAAAAAATAAAAATAAATTGGAATATTGCAGTATAATGTTGTAGATATGTTATTGTATATGTATATTGTCTAACAATCAAGTATTATGTTATTAATATAACTTTGGATGATGGATCAAATATCATCAATTTCAAATTGTTACAACTTCAATTCACTGGACGTATAGTAAAACATGTATAAAATTTATGTCACATGATCAATATACGTGATTACATCATGAATATAGCATAGCACCGGATTTAATATTTAAAGGTTATTTTAAAAATTCAACCACAAAATATTATTTATTTATTTAACATCAAAATAGCGATCAAATCTCTCAAATTCAAATGTTCACAATTTCATACAAAACCTCTATAAGGACTTAACGAGTTCATATCCGCTGGAAAGGACAGCTGCTCCAAACATTTGGTCAGAAACAAAAAAATACAGGAACAGACGGATCCAAATCTGCTGCTCATATCAAATACAAGCAGTATCGTCATGAATCGATTAATCGTTACGAACAATTGTAATTTGATTCAAAAGACATATATTTTGATCGTTAGATGAATTTTGAACGTAACAAATCAAAACAAGCAGGGAACGAGGGAACGAGGAAGATATACGAGCAGCAGATTTGATTCCCGAACAGACTGAGACACTATTCGAGTAGCAAAAATGATAACCGTAAGAGAATTTTTTACTACCCATTTCTAGTCAATGTATTCCACGAAATGTAAATTCCGCGGATAATCGAAAACACGGAAAATATTATTAACAACTATCCTAAATTTCAGTTCTCGTTAATTACGCCTTTTACATGGCAGATCATTTTTCGTTTTCTGTAATATAGAAAATTAACAAAAATATTAATATGTATTATTTTGAAAGTTCGAAAATATAAAAGTCAAAGTTGCGAACATCGATAAAAAAAGTCAAATAGACGGTATTAGCAATATCGTCGATTAAAAAGTTTGATCTGCAATTTTGGTTTTTTTTAAATGGGCCGTGGTACATTCTTTTTTCTATTAAAAATATAAATAATTTAATTGAGTTAGGTTATATTTACATAGTTTTTGTAACAAATTCAGTTGCGTTAGTCAAGAGTGTATTTAATATTTTTTTTATCGTCGCAAACCATCGAGCTGTAGATATTTGAGTTTACTTCCATGACGTCGAATTTGATTTGAGATAGGGAAACGAGCGATTCAAAATTGAATTTCACACAAATTCATGATAAAAAAATTACAAATTAAGACATAAACTGAAAATGGAGCCAAATTTGAGATGCACATTCTTCCATTTCAAATCAAATTTGATATGGTGAAAATATACTCGAATATCTACAGCTCGATGACTTGCGACGATAAAAAACTATTTTCAGTACCGACAAGCATAGCCGAAGTTGTTATAAAAATATTAAGTATGATTAGTATTTTTCTACAAACTTCGACTACGCCCGTTGGGTCTGTAATTAGTTACTTTTATCGTCGCAAGCCATCTATATGTACATATTCGAGTCCATTTTCACAGTTTCAAATTTGATTTGCAGTTAGTAAAATGACGATTCAAAACTTATTATGACTTAAACAAATGATAAAAAATAACAAACTAAAACATAAGTTTACAATGGAGGCAAATTTGAGATGCATCTTCCTCCGACGTTCCGACCGCAAACCAAATTTGACACGATAAAAATAGACTCGAATATTTACAGCTTAATAACTTGCGACGATAGAAAAAACTAATTACTGTCCCGGCAAGCGTACACGAAATTTGTAGAAAAAAATTAATCGTACTTAATTTTTTTAACCAACTTCATCAACGCTCGTCGGGAGTGTAATTAGTTTTTTATCATCGCAAGTCATCAAGCGCATATATTCGAGTCTATTTTCACCGTGTCAAATTTAATTACGATCAGAGAAATGTACATCTCAAATTTGGCTCCAGCTTCAACTTATTTAATTAGTAATATTTTATCACGAGTTTACGTCTGATTCAATTTTGAATAGCTTGTTTCTCCGACTTCAAATCAAACTCGACGTGGATGAAAGTAAATTCAGATATCTACAGCTCGACTTTTAGGGACGATAAAAAATACTAATTAAAGTATCGACGAATGACGAATCTAACAGAAGTTGTTAAAAAAACTATCTAAAGATAACTCGAGTCAATTAAATTATTTATATTGTTATGAATAAAAAAGAATGTACCACAGCTGAATCTCTTTAATGGACGATATTATCAATACATTCCATTAGGCTACTTTTTTTTCTATGTTCGCAACTCCAATATTTTCTATATTTCGAATTTTTTAAAACAATCTTTGCTTCTATATCATTTTTATTTATTAAATTTTTAATATTAAAAAATGGGTTCATTTATGGAGTAAAACTATGGTGCTCTTAGAAGCACCGAAGCTTCCGTGCTCTTAACTCAAAAACATAATTAAACATCTCTAAATTTTAATTTATCTTTGCTTACTAATTTCTTTATAACAAAATTTTGCAGGAGAATTTTCTTTTTTTAATATTTTAAGTACATATTTTGAATTTTGAATGTGACCTAATTTTATGTATAAATATTGTTTTTTAATTATTTTTTGAGTCGCTTTCAAAATTTCAAAATAAATAATAAAAAAATTTAAATAATTTTTTGTTCCCTACAAAATTTCAATTTAAAGAAATTTTTAAAATTGAAAAATTAAAATTTAATAATAGTTAAAAAAATATTTTTTAGTTATAAGCTCTGTGCTCCCACGAGCACATAACTATACTCTCATTCGATCAAAAAAAAATTATACTCTCATTTATGTACCTTTTTTGTTGGAATTATATGACTTCTATTTTGAAACAATAAAACCACTGTATGAATTATCAGAAGATAGGCGCATCGGAAATTGAAGCAAAATTAAATAGGAAGAAGCAGTCTCGTTTTACACGTTTTCCTTTTCGCCTAGAAATGCACGCATTTTATTTTCTCAAAGGCGGAACCGTTATGGGGCCACGGTGGCCATATGCGCGTTCACACTATATACCAAATCAATGCATCCACTTAGAAATTATTTTTCTTTTCCAAGGTGATGCTTTTTAAAGAAAGAACGTTACAATAATTTTATAAAAACCTAATTTATTTTTTATTGTTTTTATCAATTTGATTTTTAAATTTTAAAAATTAAAATATTTCTATTTTTTTAAAAGAGAAAATTCATTCATAGAATTTTAAGTGAAGAATCTTGTTGTAAATTAAAGTCCAAGATAAACTTAATTTTTTTGCAAAAAAAATTAAGAAACAAGAAGTAATATTTTTCTTTTAAAGTCCAAGATAAACTTAGTTTGTTTTGAACAATTGAAAATATAAATTTGATAAAATTGTGTCTGATTAATAAAACAATATGTGCAAATGCTATTAGCAATTTGTAATCAATACGGTATGAATATACTTCCGTTCAAAGGGACAAAATTTTTCTTGTCATGGCTACTTCAGTTTCGATTTCACTCCAGCCACCATCGACCTCGGTACTTATGTCGCTTCGAATGATGTAGTAATTGACTCAGAGATCGATTTTGGAAAAGATGAAGACCAATTATTGTGAGTACAAAAGAGGAAGAGAAGAGAAAAAAAAGTCATGATAGAAATATTTTTGTCTTTTTTAAAAAATGATAAAAAAGAGGTAACAATAATTTTTTTTGTCAAATGTGAAAGAAATAAATTCCGTATATTATTTTTGACATTGCTCCAATTTAGATGGCACAGAAAAAAAATTTCTTACAAAAGTAACTTGTTAAATGAAGCATCGGTCAACTCTGCATTAGTTAGAAAAGTAAAATTACAAACTCTATTTCAAAATCTTTTTCTTGACACAGTATCTGAAGACTTCATTTAAATTTTTAGAACTAGACTTTGTTTCTGACAGCTTCAGGAATAAAACCAGCTCATCATTTGTTCAACTATGCAACCAGCTGCGGGCATATTTTTGATATGTTATAAATTATACATGTGAGTTTGAAAATATAATATCCAGCAAGAAAAAGGAGAAAGAAAAGGTAAAATCTCTGTGGTCACAATCGTACCAATGGTACCATCACTTTAGAAAAGTGATTCGGCTCGAATTTATGGATCCGAATCTGCTGCTAGTAAATTTCTGCTTGCTTTCCTATTTGGCTTCGATTCGATCACTCGATCGTCACGAACGGCTGTGATTTGATTCAGGAGGCAGATGCTTTGATCGTTAGATGAGTTTTTAACGGTCCAGATCGAAACAAGCAGGGAAACAAGCAGGAATTTACGAGCAGGAGATCTGATTCCCGAATTTATCGTTACTTTCAAGTTATAACTTCTGAGGACGTGCTGCGGAACGCTAAATTAAAAGGAGAGGTTAAAGAAGTGGGAACTAAATCCGCTGCTGGTATAATCTCTTTTTGCTCTTTGTTTATTTTGATCTGGATCGATCAAAATTCATCTAACGATCAAAGTATCTGCTTTCTGAATCAAATTACAATCGATTCTGTAGCGATCGATCGATTTCTGAATCAAACAGAATCTGGCTTGCCTCAAATACAAGCAGCAAATTCGGATCCAAAGAAGTGAGGTGTAAAAAACATTGTTAGAGCATCTACATTGGTAATTGCTTAGTAATTACTTATGCTTATGTGTCAATTGTTTTGCAATTGTTGGATTGTATGTCTATTGGTTATTAAGCAATTATGGAAAAGAATTGATTATTTAGCAATTATGGCTATTCTTTTTTTTTGAAGATGAGTTGGCCAAATGTTTAATTCTTATTGGTCAAGTGTTTAATTCTCAATTATTTGCTTGATTGTACCAATGTAGAAAGGAATTGTTTAATTTCTAAAATTTCTATAATTACTGTTTAGCAATTAATTTCAATTGTTCTGTTGGAGATGCTCTTACTTGTGTTTCAGAAGTTCTATCGAAAAAAAGAAAAAAACTTAAATTAAATTAGATTGTTTAATTGAACAAGCTGTTTTTGTTTCCTCGCAAACAAGAAAATATCGAAAAATACAATATTAATTATCAGGGATGGATTCAATGTCTAGTTAAGCCAGCATACAATTAAGTTCGGACACTGAAGTTGAGATCAAGTTTGAACGCAAACTCACTAAATCCTACCAATGTATCATTAAAAGCTAATTTTTCAGACAAAAATAACTAAAAATACACTAAATTTTGCGGTTTTTTTAAATCAAGTTTCAACACTTGTCCGAACTTATCCATAAATGAATCCGCCCCAGCTAATTATGTAAAATTATTTCGTTCCTTCCTTTCTTTTTTGAACTGAAGCAGGTAATTCATAACTCATTTTCTTCTTTTTTTTCACTTTCCTCCTCTACGGCTCTACCATTCTTTACTTTTCCTTCCTCGTATTTATTCGGTAGGAACATAGGTAGACATAACAAGAATGCGAAACGGTCACGAAATATGATAGTTTCATTAATCATTTTGTTTAAATGAATTGTTTCATGAATTATTTCCTTAAAGAAAACAACCGAAACGGTTGGAACGAGTCAAAACGACCAAACTCCTTTCCTTCGCTCTTCAATCATCATCTCTCTCATCACACTAAAGCAAATTCGAAATCAATGATGAATGAATCTGATTATACACAAAAATCAAATCATTCATTTTATCTTTCTAGCAATCTTTCATTCTTTCTCATCATCTTCTTTTAGCATAACTTTTTTCTATTAAACCAAAACATTTCTAATAATACACAAACAAAACTACGAAACAAATGGTTACAAAACAATATATTTTTGTTAACCATTTAAACGAAAGAATTTTCTTTGATAGTAATTGTTTCATTCGTCTCGAAACGAAACAAAGAACAATTAAACAAAGCTCTAAACACGAGCCAAGTAAAAATTCAGTTTTGTAATTAATTATTTGTTTATACAGATCAGAGACGGTTCAGTTAACTACATAAATTATATTATTACTAAAATCGATGTAGTTTTGGTATTATCATTTGTACTTTATTACGTGGTAATGTGTAGAATAATTGGTGCTGCGTGGAGCACAGGAGAAGAAAAGAAAAAAAAAAGAAAAGAAAGCATAGAGAATTAGAGATAGATGTCTTGGGAATTGGAAAGCAAGTTGTGGTGTGGATTGCCGTGCCACTGACCTTACAAAACATGAATTCATATCTGCTGTTATTTCGGAGAATAACAGGATTATGTTTTTCTCAGATTTGACTCTATATTTTTAATCTAACGATTAAAATATATAATACATCGGTTTCGTGTAGTTCATCTGAGCCATCTATTTATCTACGTGAAAATCTGACGGTCGAATCAGAAAATAACATAATCCTGTTATCTCAAAAAATAACAGCAGAGACAGACTCAACAAAACATAAACAAAGGAGTAATACCTCCTCGCTTTTATTCCAGCTTTTGTGTTTTACTTTTATCCGGCGAGTTTTGTATTCTTATTCCAACTAACTTATTCTCTGTGCTCCTACCAATCCCCTTATTATTTTTCAATTTTTCAAATTTTCAAATTTTCAATCACTCTGACGAAGCTGCTTCGAACCAGGCGAAATCCTACACGAACCAACTGTTCCCCATTCTTTCCACGTAGTGCTTGATAGTGAAAAGTCCATTTTGCCCATATCATTAGAGTGTCAATTGGCAGAATAGAATGTGAACTGTGAAGGTATTTATATCCGCTAAAATTTTCTTCACTCATATTTAATTTACATCTGTTAATTTTTTTTACTTATATTTTGTTTATATTCATAAAATAATTGATAGATAATGAATAAAAAATTATACGACTTTGAAAAATAAATATTTCAAATATACCACTAAAACACAACAACAAATAACGTTTTAGATATATAAAAATCATACAATTTCTTCTCATATGCACTTGTCACTAAAAATATATATACCTCTTATCAATTCAAATGAAATATAATGCAAACTAATTTCTTCAAAAATATGCACCATTTATTACTTAATATTAAACAAGACATGCATATTTAAATCATGTAAAAAATAATTTAAATATAGTTAATTTTTATTAATATTGAAATATATTATTTTTATTTTTATTTTTATTATTACATAAATTTCTCAATGAATAATGGAAACAAAAATTAATTTAACAAAAAGATTTCTTACACATATCTATATCCGATAAATTAAGGAAAAAAACTGTACTCATACTCATCTTATGAGATACAATACAAATAAAAAAAATCATCAAAAGAGTTTTAATGATAGCCCTACATGTCATACAATTTCTTCTAATCGAAATCACCTTCTACTCTTCCGCATTCAAATCTTATATAACTCTAAACCACGAACATAGTGAGTTTCAGAATGTTGATGTGCATCACTTGATATGAACACGTCAACTGATTTTGCAAATTGCTAAAAAGGTGAATTTGTTGTATTAAACTCATCTCTTGTTTAATAATTTGCAAAACAAATAAGTACTAGCCTTGCACATGAGTTTTCGTGAAGATGCAGGTTAAAACAGGTACATACTAATGTCAGACATGCCGAAACAATGCTCAAACACACTCTAGACGAGTCAAGACATGCTCAAGTGATGACTTCACAGTGCCAAACAGAGCATAACGTTATCATAACGCTCCAGAACCCGTCACAACGAGTCAGGAGGAGAGAGAGAGGCAGCAGCAGCAGGATTTTTCCGCCCACAACTTTACTATAATGCTTGGCCAAGCTATTACAACGCCTTCTAACCCATTATAACAGGTTACCTAAGCGTTATAATGGATTCCTACAGGATTTGGCCCACACGACATATGCACAAGAGAAAAAAGACAATTCTGAAAAAGACACAAGGCGTTATAACGCGTTCCACCATGCGTTATGGAGATGTTGTAACGCTACAGTAGGTTTCAAGATTAAGGTCTAAAAGTTTTTAATTTGAAATTGTTTGATTGAAAACGCTCCCGCCTAGTAATTTGACCTTAGTGTTGCGTTTTAAACCACATTCCTAATTCTAACACATAAAACCTTTGCAAATTCAACAGTAAAAAAGGCAGAGGGGGAGCAACTCCTGTTCAGGGGCGGATGCATGTATGTCCAGGGGGCAGCCCCTCCCCTGGGATTTTTTTTTTGCAAAATAATTTTATATATTTATACGATTTGTCAATTTTTTTTGTAAAATAACCTTGTATATTTAAGAATGTGCCTTATTTTGCTCCCTACAAAAATATAAATCTTGCTTCTCCCTAACAAAAATTCTGGATCCGACCATGCTCATATTTTGTTTATTTTTTAATCTTCTGCTTTAATTTTGGCAATAGTACAAATTGATCAATTTATTCATTGCAGTTAGGGCTGGACAAATAACTCGCGGCTTGTGACTCGCTCACAACTCGCTCGAATAATAGCTCGAATAAATTCGCTCAGATTCAAATCGAGCCAAATCCAGCTCGAGTACTATTCGAGTCGAGTTGGAGTCAGGTATGACTCGCTAAGTGACTCGAATACTTGACTGGTATATGGGCCTTCTGAATTTAGTTACCATATTGTTCAGTTTAATCTATTTGGACCTTCCGAATTGAGTTGTTTTTTTAAATTAAATTTATTATGAGTTGCTAATTGAGCTAGTATACGAGTTGAGTTATTTAAGTTGCGGATTTGAGTTTAGTTGAGCTATTTGAGTTATTTAAACTATAAAAGAAACCTGGTAATTGAGCTGAATGCGAGTTGTGAGTTGCGAGTTGGCTCAAGTAAAATCCGAGTTGAGTACGAGTTGGCATTTGAGCTCGAATATGACTTGATTACTCGAGTCATCTCAGCTCGAATAACTACCGAGTTGAGTTCGAGTTGATGTCGAGTCGCTCGAATTCGAACTCGACTCGATAAACAGTCCAAATTGCAGTGAACAATAACAAAAAAGATCTTATTTTTCGATTTCTAACGTATCTGTGACTTTTCATTTTTATTTTTAGTTTTTTTTCATTGATCCACAATTTACTTAGCACCTATAGAGATGTATTGAGTAAAAAAAATATTTCGATATAAACACATTATAAAACGAGTGGATATATTATCCGTTTATTCTTGATCCGTGAATTTTTATATAAATATTCAATCATTTAAAAGTATTATGAAATAACTAATGACATTAGATTCGTATTGGAATTAGTCTGAATCTTTTATTTTTTTAATTGAAAAATTGGGTTCTTACCTAGTCACAAATGGAATAAACCCAAGGTTTAAAATAGCGGTTCGCGTGGTTTAACGATGGAGGAGTTATTTAGCGTTTAGCGTTTTATCGGTGCTAAAACGGTCGATAAACTACCATATCGATATTTATATCATATAAATTTATTTCAAATGATATTAAATATAAATTATAATTAATACAATTTATATGCTTAATAATAATACATAATAGTAATTTGTTATCAACTACCATAAAGATATTTATAACATATTATTTTATTTCAAATGATATTAAGTATAAATTATAATTAATATAATTTCTATGCTTAATAATAACATATAATAATAATTTGTTATCAACTACCATATCGATATTTATATCATATTACTTTATTTCAAATGATATTAAGTATAAATTATAATTAATATAATTTGTATGCTTAATTATAGCATATAATAGTAATTTGTTCACAAAATATATTTTCAAAGAATAATATATTGAATGAGCATGGCTAAAATAATATGCATAGTACACCCCATTTCGTACTATGCATATATATATAGGTCAATAAATTGAGATTTAAGTTGCTCAATAAATTCTTCATATGAAAATATTGTAGGAAATCAAATTTCGTGATTTTTAGAGCTTTCTTGCTATTTTTTAAATATTTTTTAAAAATAGTCCAGATTTAATACTACAAAAGTGTCATTTTTGGGCTGTTTTTAAAAAATATTTAAAAAATAACAAGAAAACTCTAAAAATTACAAAATTTTATTTCCTACAAGATTTTGATATGAAGAATTTATTGAGCAACTTAAATATCAATTTAATGACCAAATTAAATATAAATGACCGCATAGTACGAAATGTGGTGTACTATGCATATTATTTTAGCCATGCTCTATATTGAATAATTCATAAGCAAATATATTAGTAGTTTAGAAGCATAAAGAAAAAATGTAAAAGTCACCTAAATCATGATCTGCTAAAAAAATAACAATTAAACAGCAAAAACAGCTATATCACCACTAAAACCGCTAAATCGCCGCTAAAACGCTAAATCGTGTCCGCTTTATCGGCTGCTAAAACCGCTAAAACCGCATTTTTCAATATATCTTGCGTTATAGCTCCAAAAACCGCTAAAACCGCTAAATCTCCGTTTTATCGCCGCTATTTAAAAGCTTGAATAAACCTGAAAGACCCCGTGTCATCGAATTCGTATTCGGTAGAATAACGCGGGATCTCGAAAGGATTAGCAGATAACACTATTACGTTGTAAATTTGTTGATACTGTAGCAAAATCACTGTGCAGATAATTTCATAACTAACAGCGATAAAAATGAAGGAGAAGCCGCAGCTGGTGACCCGTTTGGGAATGTGAATTCCGTGCGATCTCTGTCAACGAAACATTATTAGGGGAAGAGAGAGGGGATGCACATTGCACAGTCCACAGAGAATCAGAGATGCACACGTGTGGAGATGCCATGAGGGTGTCACGTGCATTCGGAGACCACTTGCTTTTTTTGCGAATACTTTCTTTCGCTTCATAATCATAGCCGTTGGTTGTTTGGTTGGTTGGTTGGTTACAAAACAAACCAACGAAATAGGTTAACATTTTTCTCTCTTTTTCTGAGGTGTTTCTCAAAGTCTGAATTCAAAGTTCTGATCCCAAGTCAGAAGTCCCAACTAGGCACTACCGCACGAGCCAGCCAGCTCACTGCTTTTATTTCTTTGACGCTTCGCTGTTTCTGGGAAACATGTTTATTTAAAAAAAATATATATGTTTGGTTTGACTGTAACTGTAATGGTAATATAACTAGCGTTTGACTCGCGTTTCGCGCGAAAAAATTCAATATTAAATTTTTGAATTGCAATAATAAAATTATAATAAATTTTTTTTAAAAATATTATCCACCTGTAGAATGAACAGTGGCGAGAACGGTGGGTAAAATAATAAAAAATAGTACCAACAGTAATTGTACTGTAATATGAACAGTAAAACTACTATTTATAGTACTGTAAAAATGAACAGTACCCACAGACATGAATATATTAGATGACAAGTTCATAATCTGAAAAAATGGCGTCGATGTCAAAAGGTAAAGGTTATGATTCGAGAATAATACACACATAATTCACAAAGGTTTCTTTTAATTTAATATAACAATATATATAATAATATATTGAAAAAATAATAAAAACTAGCTATGCCCCAAAATAGTTATAACGGTTCAAGTCCCACTTAACAAACTATACACCACAAATAAGAGAAGTTTCCTTCGACTTCTTAATTTTTTGGAATATCATTTGAATTTGATGACATTTAAGAGAAGAGGAGGGATCATTTTATAATTATTGCTTTTAATTGAGATGTTTTTCAGATAGTCTTGAATTAATGTTTACATTATTTCCATAATTATGTGTACTTTATTATATGTGTAATATTCATATTTTTTTCTTTTTATTTTTTATTACGGTATCAAGTTTTAGTATTTAACTTTGATTTTCATGTCATGAAGAAATACCATAATTTTAGTTAGTACTTCGTTATATTATAAATTTTTTTATTCATGTTATATTATTAATTACGTTGATTGTTTTGTTATTTACGCACACTAATTAATTAATTAAATTTACTTAATAGAGGCGTCATTGCAACCAATAATCAAATGACTTGTAGTTTTCATTAATGTTACGAATAAATCCAACTCATTACAATCGGTATTTTTTAAGCGATTTTTAATGTTGATTATTTTCAACAATTGAAGACATATTTAAAAAAAATCTTTTAGATCGCCGTAAACTAACATGTTTATACAATTGGTACTTTGTTGTCAATTTAATACGATTCTTGTTTTATATCAAATAATATCAATTGAGGTGGACTATTGTAATTTGAAAAGCATGTGATTTAGAATTTTTGAATTTTAAACTTTTTATAATAAAAATAATTTTAAAAACAAATTCAATAATTTAAAATCACAAACCACAAGCTTTATTAAACGGTTGATTATACTAAATTTTTAATTGCAGTGTGGTTTCCTTTTTTATTATTATTATTATTATTATTATTATTATTAGTTACCTCATTTTCAAATATAAAACAAAATAAACTGTGGGAGAACTGAAGAAGACAGTATAAAGCTGTTCATAAAACAACTGCGCTAAATTTCATGAAAAAGGTAATGTAACTTTACTCCATGATTAAGCAAACTCCTCAAATAAACAATCCCCAGTACAAAGTGAAAAGGCACCGCAATCACAATTCACAAACAATGAATCAAAAAAAAAAAAAAAATCACAAACAAAAGTTTCTTACTTGGGATCTTCTATTTCTTTTTTCTTTGGAAAACTGTATTATTAACTTAGATAGAGATGAAAAAGATCGTAGGTTGTAGCCTCGTAGGAGGGAAAAGCGCGTAAAGAGAAGATGAAAATGAGTTCAAATTCAAATTCAAGAGGAAGGGAAGGAAAGAGAAAGCGGAATGAGATCTTTTACCGCGCAGCACAAATACTGTACGTGTTGCGCAGTAAATTTCAGTCTTCAATTTGTATCGAGATTCGTGCAAGCTAAACTAATATCAGACCTCCAAATCTTCTGAATCAAATCTGAACCGTCCGTAACTTACAACGTAGAAAATCTGAAACGTTCATTCTTACTGCGCCGCGAAAATCTGCTTCCGGTAGAGAGCTGTCATGGGATCGTAACTGTCTAAAAATACAAATGCTGTAACAACAGAACAATGATTGTTAAATATACTGTTTTGCCTAATATCATTAACTTCAGCAATTATTCTTTCTTCAATCGCTTTCAATTTCAAACCAGTTCATTTTTGCGGTGATCCATTTTAATTTCTACGGCTTTGTTCGATTGAATTTTAATTCGTACTAAGAATTTTTGTTGGGTTAACTTAATTTCCGGTTGTGAATTAAAAATGCTTAATTTAAATAACAAAAAATGTTCCAGAAAGAAAAATTAAAAGATGCAATCTTAATTCACGCTTGAAAGAATTAAGTACATAAGATATGATTAATGACTTGATGGGTGCATAATTAGAAAACCGACATAAAATTTAATAAGCTTATATGTCTATAATCAGTAATCTTATTTGCTGTCTTTTTTTTTTGGTGCTAAACAAATTATTGTCTTATTTATTCTAGAAATATCTAACTTATTATTATAAAAGTCTTGAAATATTTCTAACATGTCATATTTTATAATATCCCAAAAATTTTGATAAAAAATAGGAAACCCATAAGAACCTGATGATTAAGATTATAATTAGAAAACCGACATAAAATTTTGTATCTTTTAAAAATTGAAATAATTAGAAATATCGTACTTTCAAAACAAATTTCATTTAAAAGAAAAAAAGATTTAACTGCGTATGAAAACTTTCACACAATGGTTAGCAACCGTTAACTTTTGTGCATTCAATAAAACTTCTTATTTAATAATATCATTTTGTGAATAGTTCTAACGTGAATTCAAATATATATACTTCTTTAAATATAACTAAAATTAAATTACTGAATTGCAAGTGTGTTTTAAATTATTTAGATAAAGTGTGTATCAAAATTTGTACCAATTGAAATTTCATTCCATTAATTACAAAGTCATTATAAATCTGTAGTTAAATGATTAAAATTGTAAAAATTGATCCAAATTTAATAGATAGTCTATCAAACTAATTAATAAGACATTTCTAAATTTATTTATTTATGAATAATATTTAAAAAAAATGTAAAATAAAATGGGTGAAAGATAAACAGTTTAATATTTTCTCAAGTTATACTTTTTTGATGCTTTAAAGTTGTTCTCTAAAATATTTTAAACATGGCAACCTAATGAAATTCTTTTACAAGAACTCGTCCGTGTAAAAATTTATGATGAATTAATTGTTACGCGGGAGACAACACATGGTACTAAAATACCGTTATTTATTTTCCGGTTCAGTGTTATAAATTTAAATTTGTATCCACAGACAAGTCGGGTCAAAAAACACAAATCCATGATTTTCTATTTCATGTACGCAGCTCATAGAATCCAGTTCTGTTTAGTGTTCTAAATTCGTGATGTTTCTTATCTTTATGTTCCACAAACGGTTTGACACAGTACGGAACGACACAACACAATTAGTATTTTATTATATTTATTGTGTCTTTTCGTGCCGTGCCAAAAATTGGAAGGAATCGGAACAGAACAGTTAAGGCGTGACACGTTTAGGCACGGCGTGCCTAAACGTGCCGTGTCTAAATCGTGTCGTGCCTAAACGTGCCGTCTCTTAACCGTATCGTGTCTAATCGTGACGTGTTTATTTGTGCCGTGTTGCTTCGGCACTACATTACTTATTAGTGTTAATTGTGCCAAGAATAAAAAAAAAAAATAGAAAAAAATTACAAGAACATAGAAATATGAAAAAAAACTTTAAATTTTATAGACAATTATTTTTTTGAACCTCTAATACATTTTTTTGGACGAGTCTACTCGTGCCTACCCGTGTCTATCCGTGCCGTCGTGTCGTCGTGTCGTGCCTAAATGTGCCGTGTCTAGACGTGTTGTTGTGTCGTGTCGTGCCATGCTTTCGTGCTGTGTCGTGCCTTTCCTCGTAAACATTCTGTGTCGTGCCGTTACCTACAGTAAGAAACCTAAGCACGATACACTTACGATACGGAACGTAAACAATACCGTACCGTTTCCCGTGTCGTATTTTAACCGTGTTGTTTCCTTATCGTGTCGTGCCGTTTTTAAACACGCAAACACGATTTTGAGAACTCATTTTATTACTGTACATAACCACCATTAGCTTCCGAATCCTGTGAAATTATATGGCAGACATTCCTCAATTGTCGTTGTCAAATATTTTATATTTATGTGTTTTAATGGCTTAGAACAGTATTATTTGCTCATTATATGTAAGATCAATTAAATTGGGATTAAATTTCTGCAAAATTCAACGCACATGAGTAGGCAATGAAAGATTGAAAGCGACTAAGCACAAGATCTGATTGGTCAGGCGGTTTGTCAGAATGTTTAGTCTGAGTCTCTGAGAGGAAGGATAATACAAAGTTAGTTAACAATAAATATTTATTTATGGTTATCCATTAAACCATGACATATTAGTATATTACCTGCCTTGACTTGACACCGACTTATTTAATTCTCTATGTTTTTGACAGCTGCCCCTGCTAAATATTCTTAATTTGAGATCATATTTGATATCAATTATTGATATCGATTTTATTATGTATCTTTAGTTGAGTTATCATGTACATTATTTGAGTTATTATGCATGTTATTTTCTATAATGAAATAGTTATACATGTTATTTTTTGTGCTGAATATAATTATGGTATAACATGCATAATAACTCAAGTAATGTGCATTATAACTCACCTAAATGTGAATAATAAAATCGGTATCAATAGTTGGTATCAAATTTGATATCTACGAAACATTATCCTTTTAAATTAACACACATTTTAGGATGTTAAAATATTCGTTGTTGGTAATAGGATGATGTTTGCAATATTATCTTTTCATTACTCGGAAAAATTTGAAAATTGTCATTGTCATTGTCTTCATTGGCTATTCCATGCTTGGACAAAATTATGTCCATATCAGAGCTTTAACCTTCACTTTGAAAAATGAAATAAAATCATTGTATAGTAAATACTAAACTACTTTAAAACATAAAAAAATATATCGGTTGTGATTTAAGTAGGTAAAATAATGACGGTTAGACCGTCTTTCAACAAAGAGTTACATTAATAAGTTTTCCAAAAAAATATTTTAAAAATATAATGTTTGAATAAGCAAGTTTCGCAAATAATAATTTAGAAATAATAAATATCTGAGTGGTATGCTATTTGACCCATGGCCTAATATCATGGCTCGACTTATGAAAAGCTCAAATTATCTCGATAAAGAGCAAAATTGTCAAGTACAGAAACTTTTCGGCGCATCCGCAATCAAATGGTCCTTCAAAAGCAACTACTCGAGTTTTTGTCACTTGTTTGGCGGGAACTGCTTTCTACTGGTACTCAAACTTGTCGAAAGTGTGCATGAGGAGTTTTGAGGGTTTTGCGCGCAAATTCTTGACCAAGTTCGCCAATGTGAATCCTCCGACATCAACCTACGATTCCTTATTTGGCCTACAATAGAACTAGGGAGAATCCACCTGAAAGTTTATCAATCGATTCGTCACTACAACCCGATCAGTGAAAAACTATAATGAAGAAGTTGCAATCGCTGTCGTTCGACGATGATTTACGAACACGAAAGGACCAAGATCATTAAGGTTTGACTTCAATAGAAAGAATTTCTTGATCCTCCAAGAGCTCGTAGAATTTGCTGAATTTTATATCCGAGGAGAAGAAGCTGCGGCAAAGTCCAAACAAGTCGCAAAGTCGGAATCTTCGAAAAAAAAAACGGGAACACGTTCTCCTCGGCGAGAGGTGGCTAACTCTTTTTTTTTTGCTATTTATAAAGTATACAAATTACTGAATCACTTAAATAGTTGTGTTTAATTGATATTTTAACATTATATATATTTGTATTCCTTAAAACCACAAATTTGAATTAGACCAAGCGTCATATTATGTGAATTTTTAAAATCTTTCGATCGATCGATACTGTCAGTTTTATACGTTATATGAATTAGTCTGAATTTTATTATACTGAAATATTTATAACTATTTAATAAGTAATTTGTATTCATATTTATTTAATATTCAATCCATATTCGTCTATTATACGACTTGTATCTAGAATAAACAAGAGTTATACGTGTAACAGAAAGGAGGTGGTGGCACAATACGGTATACTTATGTGGCGGTATACGGTGGCATGAATGCAATTCAATAATCCCACCAAGAGAAGAAAATAAATAGTATACGATACGGATCCGTTCCGTGTTCCCTTCCCACGTATGGCCAGAGAAAGGAGAAAAGAGCAACCAACCGATTTATGACTTATCCCATGTGCGCCGAGGATAAATATATTAATAGCATGCACTTTTATAATCATTAATTAATTATACATCATGAAATATCCGACATTTCCTTATCTACTTTATTAACAATGCTTCTTTTTTCCCCCTTATTTCAGTATTATACTAAATAAGAGACATAATGCATGTTCAACTCTCTTAACCCATGTACAGCTCGGAATTTCATGAAATCTTTTATTTTTGTTTTGTTTTTTCTCCTGTTGGTTCTATCTTCTAGGCTCTAGCTAGCAATAGTTACAAGTAAATAGTTACTGCAAACGCGCATCCCTGATCCCACTAATAATAGTTACCTGCGTTAACGTGACCAGTAAAAATTTTCGAGTACCACTGTTTTTCTGTTTATTAACAATAAATTGTTTGTTGGACTGATGTGTAAATAAATGCTGTCAATGATAATTATAACTTAAAAAGATATTAGATATATAAATATATATATATATATATTCAATTAACCCGCGTGGCAACTTGTGCTATCAGAATAAAGAAAAGCAGGAATAGGAAATGATAAAATCCCAACAACTGATAGAATCATAGAAAGAATAATAAAGAATAGGAATAAGGAAGGAGGGAGGAAGGTGAGTATAACTGTATAAGATAAAGAGGAGGAGAACTGGAGGCGTGATCAAGTAAAGAAAGGGTTAGTTTGGAAACGGGGTAGTGTCGGTTGGAAGGGTGGCCGTTGAGACTGGAGAGGTGCGGTTGGAGATTCACAGCCTGGCTTCTGACACCACTGCACTAATGACTCATCTCTTCCTTCCTCTCATTCCGCCACCATTCTTGTCCTTTTGCGCCACGTCATGTGCCTCCATCGCCATTATTCAAACCAAATCTTAATTACACATTTACACCATGCTCTTCTTCCTTTTTTTAATTTATTATTATTTTTTTTATTCATTGTTCCTAAACTTACAACGCACACTTACAAAAAAATTAGAAAATAAAGTTGAAAAACTCACATAAAATTGTCTCTGCTGAAGCTTGAATTCTAGACCTCCTCCATAGAAATTTTGTGTCTTACCACTACCACTGCACTAGTTAGGACTTTGACTTTTTTTTTTTTTGACTCCGGTTTGAATCTATTTGTACTTCCTGGTGCTGTCTCTCTTTTCATATCAGTCCCTGCACTTATGACTATTTATGATTGTTGGTCTTTTTTGTTGTTTTTTCATTTTGGAAGGAAAAGAAAGTAAAACTGCAAAAGTAAAAATGCCTTGAACTGATTTTACAATTTATTTTCGAAAATTATAAGATAAAATATGTTGTAGCAAATTTTTTTGCAAATATGTTATGTAGTCAAAACCACATCAATATGCCACAAAATCACTTTAAAAAGAATGTACGATGCAGGGCGTGGGACTGTGGGTGTCTAACGTGGAGAATAATGATGAAATCTTTCGGTTTTGTTTTCGTTTCATGTCGTATACAAAACACAATTTTATTTCGTTAATCGTTTCGTTTTACAGAATGTGTTTCGTTTATCGTTTCATTTGTCACAAAAAAAAAACGAAATTTCGTAATGTTTTGTAAATGAAATGAAATTTTTTGTTTCGTTAACCGTTTTGTTTTCGTTTCGTGACAAAAGAAAAAATCAATTCGTTTCCGTTCGTTTACCACGAAACGAAACGAAAAAAACAAAAAATGTTGCATGACCGCTATAAATGCACTACACTTCATGTGCTAATTTAGCAATACGTTATTTCAAACATTTCACATATTTTGTTTTCGTTCCGTGACAAGAGAAAAATCATTTTGTTTCCGTATATTACGAAATGAAATGAAAAACGATAAAAAGATGTTGCGTGACCGCTATAAATGCACTATACTTTATGTGCTAATTTAGCAATACGTTATTTCAAACATTTCACATATTTTGTTTTCGTTCCGTGACAAGAGAAAAATCATTTTGTTTCCGTATACTACGAAATGAAATGAAAAACGATAAAAAGATGTTGCGTGACGTACCGCTATAGATGAACTATATGTGCTAATTTAGCAATACGTTATTTCAAACATTTCACATATTTTCAAGTTTGACAACTGAAATGACAAATTTTATTCTAATCCTATTAATTGAACCAACCCAAACGAAACCAACCGGATCCAACGCAATCGTGCCGAATTAAAAAAAAAAGATAAATAGATAGATAGATAGATAGAGGCTGTGTGGGGCTCGGAGGAATGGCATCCAGCTGTCTTGGTCAAAATAACTATGCTAAGGTTTTTTTTTTTTTTTTTTTGATGAAAACCCGTAGGCTAACTCCCTTCTTGCCATTATTCTATCCCTCTCTTCAATTTCCCACACTGCGGTTTCCAGTTAGGCATAGAACCCCAACAATTATTAGCGGGACCCATCCCACACCCATGCGCGTACACACGTACGGATGAATCCTGTGGTCCAATCCAACGGCTCAGATCTGCTGGCGCATGGAAAACAAGATAAGGCACCGGATGAGATCTCACTAGAGGGAAAGTAGTCTATTTAGTTAAGTTACCGCCTCATGAAATCGTGGGACCCAAACCACAGTGTGAACTGAAGAATCTGGAGTCTAAAGATAGAGAGAGGCTTTCTGAATTTTGGAAATTAAATAAATAAAAACTATTTGAGTCAAAAAACTGTAGTTTGCAAATTTAACAGCTCACTACCAGCGGTTAGGCAGGCGAAATACGTGCGTCCCGTTTCTAACGATGATATTTTTGGGGTTTTAAGGCAAGATATTTTCCGTTTTTATACCTGAGTTAGATATCGACGCATAACTCCCAAAACGGGTGACGCAACGCCTGGCAACGAATGAAACCGTTTTTAACGCCGCTCCGTGCACCACGCTTTCTCGTCTTTAGTTCCGTACTGGAGAAGAACACGGTTTTATTATTGAAAGGAAAGTAACGAAGAGCATTTATAGCTTGTCACATTTTGGGAAACGTATCTGGTGTACCGTGATCAGAGATCTCACACGACTTGACTGATGTGGCGTAAAGATTACTAATTGAATATTACCACGTGTTCTGTTGTAAGAAGTCGTAGAAAATGTTACCAATGTGTTATGCTTAGTGTAGGCAAGCAAGGGGAGGGGCTTAAATCAAAAAAACAAAAGCAAGGGGAGGGGTCGCAGCGGCTGAGCGACGCGTGTCGAGTGCCAGCTGGATGCAAGAAATCGACTTAAGAAGTACTAATGAATGATTAATAGAAGGCAATTACAGGGGTAAATTGGTCTATTGATTCAAACATTATGGCGTTGTTTTATTAATAACAAAATGGTTGGTGTCGATATCTCATATCTGCTGACCCTTTATAAATCCCTCTTCACCCATCTCTTAGAATTCCCGTGTGGCATCTCTTCTCTCCTCTCCTTTCCTCCGCCATTAAACCCCTACTTCAACTAAATATATACCAAAGTTAGTTTCTTTAAAAACAGAGCAACTAACTCTTAGATCGAATGGCTCTGACTGGAAGATCAAAGGACATGGATAGAATAAAGGGCCCCTGGAGCCCGGAGGAAGACGAGGCGTTGCAAAGACTGGTTCAAAAGCACGGAGCTAGGAACTGGTCGTTGATCAGCAAATCGATCCCTGGTAGATCGGGGAAGTCGTGCCGGCTTCGCTGGTGCAATCAGCTCTCACCTCAGGTCGAGCACCGACCCTTTACGCCTGAGGAAGACGAGACCATCATCCGGGCCCACAGCCGCTTTGGCAACAAGTGGGCCACCATCGCCCGCCTCCTCACTGGTCGCACTGACAATGCCATTAAGAACCACTGGAACTCCACACTGAAGAGAAAGTACTCAGCGGCAACTGTTGCTCCTGTCGACGATCTAAGCATGGATTTGGATCAATCCATGTTACGGCCACTAAAGAGATCTAGTAGCGACGGGTTTAAGTGCCCGAGTCCAGGCAGCCCATCTGGCTCTGATTTGTCTGAATCCAGCGATCAAAGCAACCCGCTCCCTCCTGTGTCTTCCTCTCAGCTATCCACATCTCATGTGTACCGGCCGGTGCCGAGACCTGGTGGTGTTGTTCTTCCGATGGCAATAGCACCACCAGTTTCATCTTCTAATGGATTTGAGGATTCAAGCTCTCTTAATCTCTCCCTTTCCTTGCCAGGGTTGGATAAGCCCGATGAAGTTCAAGCACCCACAACAGTTTCACCTCCACCAGTATTGAATCCGGTACCTGTTTCTACTGTTTCGGTACCACTGGTACAAGCAATACCTGTACAGCAAGCACCAGTTAAAGCATCGGATTTCCAGTGCGATCCACAGTTCAAGGCTATGGTGCGAGACATGATTCGGGTTGAGGTTTTCAATTACTTTCAGGGGCAACCAATGGCTGCTAACAATCTTTGTATGGCTACAGATGGGGTCCATAATGCAGTCTTGAAAAGATTGGGTTTTGCAAAAATCGAGTAGATAGTTTTTTAATATGGCAAAATACTCTTCAAAGAAGAGAAGAAGAAGTTGGGGTCTTTCGAAATTAGAAATATTTAGCTCGAGTTCTTTGTTCTTTTAGTGTATTTTTATTTCTTTATTTTTAATTAGTTTGTTAAGCCTTCTATTTCCTCTAATCCCGCGTAATCCTGTTGTTTCTCTCCATCGATTATCTTTCTAATCCTGTTGTTTCTCTTCATCGGCTATCTTTTAGCCATAGGAATAAATTCCTTGTACAGAAAATGAGAATAAAATGCTTAATTTTATTTCGAGACAAATCTTCGATGAAGAACAAAGAAAAAAATCCCACTTGGATTTTACTTAGTGGTGCCTGAATGTTTCCATTATATTTGTGCCTTCAAGGCTTCAACAAAGGTTTTGTTTTATTTAGTGAAATAGAAAATTCACTCGAAATAAAGCACAAGTTACAGAAGGCAAGGGGAAAGTAACGGGTATATTGGACTGTTGTGGCAAGTGACAGCTAACTGTTGCAGTTTGAAAATCTTTTTTTTTCTAAACATGATGCAACGATATCTCTTGAATTAGTTTTTAATTTTTTATCCGTTGTTGCACAATTCCTTTATGACCATCCGTGTGGCTGTCTCATGCTTTTTAATATTTAACTGGATGATGATATGAGGAGTTTGACTAAATGAAATTTTTGCACTTCGATCAAGTTAATTTTTTGTAATTAAAATTTAAGTTTAAGTTGTTCAATAAATTTTTAATATCAAAATTTCGTAGGAAATCAAATTTCGTGATTTTTAGAGCTTTCTAACTATATTTTAAATATTTTTTAAAAACAGTCTAGTTTAATATTAAAAAAAATATCACTTTTCAGAATTATTTTTAAAAAATATTTAAATATAGCTAGAAAGCTCTAAATATCACGAAATTTGATTTCCTACAAGATTTTGATATGAACAATTTATTGAGCAACTTAAATTTAAATTTTGACCACAAAAATTGGCTAATGTGAAACTTTTGCATTTCGACCGAAGTGTAAACGTTTTCACATTAGCCATACTCTAATATAAGATCCCCATGTAATTTTTTTTGTTCGGTGGACAGGATATTTTGCTATAAACTAAGCTGCAAGGAACAAATTTTTTTCTCATGTTCCGTTCTTATTATGTCATTAATTTTTTAATTGTAGTAATGTTGTACAAATAATACAATACCTTACTTATTATACAAATTTTATATACTTATAAAACGTCAGGTTAATAATTATTTGCTTAAAATACTTTTTTGGTGATAAAAAATATGTTCTTGATTGTTAATGGAGTTGCGCAGGAGTGGTAAGATCTGTATTTCAGTTTATCACATTTTCCAAAATATCGTGAATTTGATATTTGAGGTTTATATATATATAAATATATATATATATATATATAGACTAAGATGTTATATGAAACATCAAATTGTTCGTGCTCCACATTTGTTATCTTCAGTTTACTCCACATAGAGATAAGCAGGAGTGCTTAATTCACTATCTCAGAATGGATAGTCTTTGTCACAAATTGGTAATTCAGGAAGAGGAAAAAAGATATTTGTTCGGATCAAAAATTTGAGGATCACATATGTTTTTTTGTCAATACAAATTATATTAATAAAAATAGTAAAATTAAAAGATTAGTTTGAATCCTTCAAAAATAGAAATGGACGGTATTTTGAACACAGTTCAATTGAAAAGAACGATGTTCACAACACCATCCATTTCATTTCTTTGAGAAGAAGAGAGACCATAATTTATTTGAAATTGAAATCTATTAGATGGTGTTGACAACATCATCCATTTCTATTTTTACCATTTGGATAGTATTGTCAACACTGTTCATTTTCATTTCTACCAATTGAAAGATGTTGCTAACATTCATTTTCATTTCTATCAATTGAACGGTGTTGGCAATACCGTTCAATAGAAAATACTGCTTTAAGTGAAAAAAAAGTGTTAGTGATGTAATTGCCCAATAATTTATGGGTGTGGTGACATTACCCCTATATTTTATAATACAAACAAACTTGTTTAGTTATTTTGCCTTATGATTTATCTCTCATTTTAAGTTTTGTTTTTCTCTTTGCCGATCTCTTCTTAGTTTTTGGTTCATTCTTCCTTTCTCCGCCGCTTCCTTCCTTTATCGTGTATTCTTGTTCACAGTTCTCTTTCATGACTATATCATCATTATCGTCATCATTATTTTTTAATTACTATTATTATTATTATTATTATTATTATTATTATTGTGTTTTTAAATGGAAGACGGTTTAATTGGCAACAATGAGTTATTAACATAATTGTATTTTGTTATGTATTGCGTTTTTTGAAAAAAATGCAAAATGATCTTATGTATCGTACGATTTGTCAAAAATAATTTAGTAAAATAATCATGTATATTTTAAAATTTGCATAATTTTGTCCTCTTAGAAAAAAATTATAAATTTTGTCTCTTCTGACGAGAATCCTGAATCCGCCATGGCAGGCAAGACTTTTTCTTAGGAAATATGTGGGCAAGACTTGATCATAACAACTTCATAACTGATATATTATTCATTATCTAAACAAATCATTTATTTAATTGACTTAGTATCATTGATGTGTCTACAAGTTTCATACTTCAAATACGAGTTTGTCTATAACATTTTCTGAAAAAAAAAAACAAACAAAACGTAGATTATAGAGAATATTTCCTGAAAAATGTTACGAAGATACTGTCATTGATAGGTCGTCAATAGCATCTTTATTGTTCAGAAATAATGTGCAAGATTTCACTAGGTAGCATATTTCTTATACAATTTATTTGTGTAACTTGTCATTATACTTGAATATCGCCATGTAGTATGAAAAACTCTTAATACAGATGCATGCTTATATTAATGTTGTAGAAATTAAATAATTTTTATAAGAAAATAATTAATGTAAAACCTTACCTTTTAAACATAAAATAGTTATCTTTAGAACTTTTAGGGTTTAGATCCGAAGATGGCATCGATCTCGTTCAATCTAACTAATGCGATTATAATCACTCAAATAAAAAAAAACATGCAGGGTAACTCAATATCATGTCCCAAAAATTGGTACGGTATCGGTATGCATAATATATTTCACAGTATCTGACACAATTTCGATCTTAAATTACAACTCTGTGAGAACGGAAAATAATAAATAATTTAGTGAGGTAAATACAAAAAAGAAATAAGTTACATGTTAAGTACCAAAATATAGAATTCTCAAAATTCTTAATATATTGAAAATTTTATTAAATAGAAGATGATCTCTTACAAATAACTGGAGTTTCTTATATAGGTGACAAGTGTCTAAGTTTCAAAGTAAGTAATAGCTGCAACTAAGAAAGTAAATATATGATGATTCGATGAATAATTCGAAAATAACTGCTAAGAAAATAAAAAACAGAAAATATAAAACTAATCTTGATATTCAGGAATAATTCTCAAACAGATCAATCGGGACAGTTCGGGATCACAATCTGAATATGTCTTGGATTCATTTCCTTTTCGATTTGCGTCAGGCTCTCGGGGTTGATGAAAGCTTGACATCAAGCTTGTATTTTTACTATCTTTTTGGTACTGATGACACTTCTGGAGGTGGTTCGAGTGGTGCATGTGGTTGCAAAAATAGACAAGATGGGAGCAGATTCGTAGTAGGAGCTGGTGTAGGTGGTGATTCAGGTTCGACTAGTCCATAATACTCTTCTTCGGGTTCAAACATGATCAGTCCTTCGTCTTCGTATTCTTGATGGAACTCTTCGAACTCGAGATAATCGACAACTTTTCAATTAGACTCTTCAAACTCAAGGTATTCCATGTCTTCTTGTGATTCACGGGACAACTCTTCAGACTCGAGACACTCTTCGATATCGACCTTGTGTATTTTTTTCTCGGTATCTTCGGTAAGATAGTCTTAATCAGACTCGCATATCTTTTCCTGGTGTTATCAGAAACATATTCGAAATTATTCTCGTAGACTTTATCGATGTACTCGAAATCATGCTCGGAGTCATCCTCGTAAATTTCTTTTTCGAAATCGGGCTTGGGATCATCCTCGTGAATTTCTTCCTCAATAACATGTCCTTCTTCGGGTTCTTGCTCAAATTCTGTCTTCTTGTAGTTCTCGAGAAAACTCTTCAACTTCGAGTACTCCGTTTATTGAACTCGAAAACTTGATAATAGTGCCTTTAGAACTCGAAAAGTCGAGAATCTTGTTGTTTGTGCTCAAGTGCTCAGGATGCTTGCTCGTCAAATCAAAGAGCTCAGGAACATTATCTTTGGAACAAGAGAACTTGAGGACCTCATTTGCCGAATTCGAGAACTCAACAATCTCATTTGTTGAACTTAAGAACTCGAAAACTTGTCGGAAGTTGGCTCGTTTGTTTTCTCCTCGGGTTTGAGAATTTTCGAAGAGGCTGGCATTTCTACTTGAAGACCACCATTAGACAAATTTTGGAACCGATCTTGAGCGGGAGGATTGCTTCGGTCTCGGTTGATACTCACACTTACTCGTTCCTTGATAATATCCATAAGTGTTGTTTGTGTTGTGCGATTTCTGAACGGTTGCGTTGGAGTCTCGTTTCATTGTTCTTTTGCACTTGTTCAAGGAAGGCAATGATGTATGGGTCGGTTATTGGTATTGCTGACATACTATGGAACTGGTGATTTTGAGGGTGACATGCATGTGTCGACTTTGCACATGATAGAGGTGGTTGATGATTGGCGATTGTCCGAGATACAACTTCACGCAAGTGCGAATGCGATTGTCGAACTTGCTCTGATACCACTTGACACACTATGGATCTCATATCACAATTCAATGATGACGAGCTGATATAAATGATTTAGTGGAATGGAAATAAAAAGTAAACAAGTAACATGCTAGTAACAAAACACAAAATTCTCAGAATTCTTAACATATTAAAAATTTCCTTAAAGAAAAGATGATATTTTACAAATGACTAGAATCTCTTATATAGACGACAAATGATTTGATTCTAAAATAAGTAATACCTGCATGTAAGAAATTAAATATATGATGATTCGATGAATAAATCGAATAACTGCTAAGAAAATAAAAGATAGAAAATAAAAAAATAATCTAGATATTTAAAAATAAATCTAGACAGATCAATCATGACAGTAAGAAATCGCTCTTCGAATTTGTTTCGGATTCATTCTCTTCTCGATTTGCGCCACTTTCTACATTCCTTGAGCAACTTTTAGAAATAAGTTGGCAGTATGGGGCACAAAATGGAACTACGAATCAAATACATTAGTTGAGTGAGAAATTTAACCATCTTTCTGGTACGAATTGCTATTGCTTTTTTAACATCACCACATCACCTCATGGTGATCTGGTAGACTGGTACGCTGGCAATTTCTTCACCAGGAAACCAATTTTGGTCGCATTAACAGACAAAGTTTACTTAAAGATCTCCAAATTTAAATTATATGATTAATAAAGAGACTGGATTGTTTGAGAGTTGAGACCAATCAAGAAATAATGCTATTTTGAGGATGTCACTATCAATAAGCAAAGTTAAGCATGATTAATGATAATATAATAGAGAGCTAATACGTAGATATCAAATTTGATACCGACTATCGATATCGATATTATTATGTACATTTAGTTGAGTTATTAAGCGCATTATTTGAGTTGTTATGCATGCTATTTTATGCACTAAAATTATTTTGCATGTAATTTTTTGTACTGAAATAGTTATGCATGCTATTTGAGTTATTGTGCATATTATTTTGTCAACATGAATAATAATTTTTTCAGTACAAAAATAACATGAAATAACAAACATAGTAACTCAACTAATGTGCAAAATAACATCAGTATCGATAGTCGGTATTAAATGTAATATCTACGATACATTATCCAATATAATATTGTATTATATGGCTTTAGATCCCTTGGCTTATAGCTACTTGGTTGATACTTATCCGTTGAGCCATCTGAAAAATTACATCTACGACACAAAGCATCTGAACTAATTTTTGTCACTTCTGTTGGTCTTTCACGTCCTTGGAATTCTCTGATATTTTTGTGAGATCCATAGAAAAAAAAGAGGAAAACTCTCCTCTATAGACACTTTTCTTAAAAAGAATGTCCTTTTAAAATCAACCACGAATTTTATGAACCCATTTCAAATATTTTTTTAATCCGGTAAAGAACCCTTAAATTAAAAAATTCTTACATCTCAAAATTATTTTATTAACGTTCATATTTTTGGTTGAAATGCCAATTATAATTTATAAACAACCAAATTTTAGTAAATAGGCAATACAAATTTACAGAAATGAAGGATCTAGAGAAAAAAAAAACAAGAGAGATGATGACGTGTGGTGCTTTTGACTTGAACCGCCTCAACAAATGATAAAAGTTTATCTCAGTCGTTGATTGGCAGCTAAGTTTAACCTCATATTGCGTCGCCATTCTTTCCCTTGTCGCTTTTCTGCTTTGCCAATTTTATATTATTTCTTCTCATTTTCTGCTTTGCCAATTTTATATTATTTCTTCTCATTTCTGCTTTGCCAATTTTATATTATTTCTTCTTAAACCCATTTCTCCATGTGCGTTAATTCTTTCCGAAAAGCAACTTTTTTTTCTTCTAATTATTGTGTCTCACAAGTATGGATGGACGTTTCAGTTGGAAATTTGATCAACTCCTAATTTTTATTTTTTTTATATAGCGAAAGCAATTTAATTCATTATAATTCAATTTGTACAAATATAGTAATTTAAAATTACATAAGAATTATAAGATAAGATAATGAAGAGAGAGATAAGAGATATATGATGCAACGGCGTTCAGTTTTCTAAAACACTTATATCAATTGGTCTCTCTGATTTCACATCTGAGTCGCAATTTACTGACAAAGTATTTATATAATTTTGAATTAGAGGATCATTATAATAAATGGACAAATCTTTAACGTAACGATCTTTTCACAAGATCAAAGAACGAGGAGAAAGATTTTGTACTATCCCTCCATAATATTTTGGCACTTAGAATCTCATCACTCAAGTTAAAACAAACGATCTCTCACAAGATCCAAGAATATTGAAGAAGATTGCTGCATTATCTCTTCACAAGATCTCGGCACTTGTAATTTCATCACTCAACTCAAAACAGTTACAAGGGATTAACAAATTTTTTTATCGAATAGATAATTAGACAATGATTGAGGTTTCTTGGAGAAAACCAAAGGTCCTAGAACAATAAATGTGTTTAGCTAGTTTGAAGCTCTTCTCTACATCATACGAAGCTTAGAGAATGCTTGTGGAGTGTTTGGCAATGATCTGAATGCTTTGTAAGTGGGAGAACTCACTATAAATAGCCTTTAGTTAGCAAAATTAGCATTTTACACAAAGAATCAATGTATATATATGCCTAATCGATATATCGATACCATAACCGTCCATGACGGTCCTCTCGCTCAGAATATGATTCCAAAGTAGTTTTATATCGATATATCGTTTATATATATATGGATGTATCACTTATATATATATATATAGAGAGAGAGAGAGTATGACTATTGTGAAAACGTTTGCACTTCGATCGAAGTGCAAAAGTTTCGCATTTTATAACTTTTTTTGGTCAAAATTTAAATTTAAGTTGCTCAATAAAATTTTAATATCAAAATCTTGTATGAAGTCAATTTTCATGATTTTTAGAGCTTTTTAGCTATTTTTTAAAATATTTTTTAAAACAACTCTGAAAATGTCACGATTTTTTCTATTAAACTGAGCTGTTTTAAGAAAAATTTAAATAATTAGAAAGCTCTAAAAATCACAAAATTTGTTTTTCCTACAAGATTTTTTTTAGTATGAGAATTTATTGAGCAACTTAAATTTATATTTTGACCATAAAAAGTTATCAAAGGGAAACTTTGCATTTCGACCGAAGTGCAGACGTTTTCACATTAGCCATACTCTATATATATCGATATATTTTTTCACCAACCAATATATTGTTATTCTATTTTTTTTCTGATCTTGAAACTATCATAACTTTGATCCGTAGCTTTGATTTCTGCATTTTTCGAAGCGTTGAAAAACTCGTGACAAGCTCTATATTTCTTCTGCAAGCATCACCTTTAATCAACAAACCGAAAATTGCTAAGTACAATAGTTTTTTTTAACCCTTCTTTCTAACTGTCTGTTTAACTAATGAATAAAAATATTATGAAATTGATATTAAATTTAATTATATCATTAGCGTTCAAAAGAATCGAGGTAAATAAATAAAATAATAGGAGTACAAAATATTAACTTGTGGATATATTTGATGATTTAATTTCCTCCACCTCTGTAAGCATTTTAATATACTCCATTATAAATTACTTAATTTCCTGTAGTGTTTTAAAATATTTTAATCACTATTACTTTTTTTGAGGAAAAAAACATACCAGGAAATAAGAAATATATTAAAATTTAGAATACCAAAAATAAAGCTTCAAAACAAATCACTAGTTAATTATGAATATTACCTGTGCATAGTCAAACTTTAATAGTCAGTTTCCATTATCTAAACATTTGCAAGTCATAAATTCCAAAAATGATACAATGAAAATAATTTGTGCTACGAACAATCATTTTGTAAGAATCTAGTATTACACAAGTTTTGTGAAAAATTGGGTATATTTATATTACCAACAATAATACAATACATTTATTTTAATATTAATGCTCTGTATTTATGTGAACTATATATAGATGTATAGTTCGTTCTAGTTAGCAATTGATTTCTTGAATTGTAGCTTTCACAATTCTAATTCAAGATAGACATATCAACAGAAGTAGCACGAACAACTACCTATCACTAATGGATTAGTTACAAATATGCAATTCTAAGGAAAATAAAATGACAATTTGGTGTGTACTTGCACTAATTTGTGACATTCTTTTCAGGTTGCTCGTGTGTCCATGTCTAAACATGTGGTTTGAGTTAAGAAAATGTATCAGCTGCTCCGTGTTTTGTTTCTGAAATTATCTAAAACACATGTCCCTCTATAGTCAACGCGCAATCAAAACGTAAAATTCGCGCGTCAGTGTCAGCGGAGAAGATGAAAAGACATAACACGAGACACTGTATTAACGTTCTTGAATTAAATACGTACCTAGATTCAACTTGACCCGCACGTTACTGTGTCATGCATTTTCCAATTTCCTAACTTGAACCAATAATGCGTGAAATGTCAATGTTTCAGTTGAAACAGTATAATTAATTGGAGGAGAACGCCATTTTTCGTGACGAGACAAATCATTAGAAATGATAGAAGTACTGCCATGCCAAAACGGAGTGTGCAGAAATATTGAATAGCTTGAACAGATAAGGTTCAATTAATTCCCGAAAGGAATTTTAGAACTTACGCCAACATAAACAAATAAATAACAGTAAATCTAAAGCGAGCAGTCACAGCCTAACAGGTAGGTCTGTCAACGATCAGTCGCATAATCGTTTTTTGTTTCGTTTCATAACAAATAAAATAATTAGGATCAAAGAATTTTTTTTTCGTTTAAATAACGAAACGGTTAACGAAAACATATTGTTTTGTGATCGTTTGTTTCGTAGTTTCATTTCTGACTGTGTATTGTTAGAATTATTTTGATTTCAGAGAAAAACGCTATGCTGAGAGAAGGAGATCCTGATGAGATTAATGATTGCTTGAATGAGGAAATGAAGAATTTGATTTCGGTGTATGATTATAATCGTTCACCACCAGTTTTTCGGATTTGCTTTAGTGTGATGAGAGGAGAGATTGATGAAGAGTGAATAGAATAAGTTTGATTGTTTTGTTTCGTTCTGATTGTTTTGATCGTTTTCTTTTACAAAACAATTAACGAAACAAAATTTTCTAATCATTCATTAAACGAAACGGTTAACGAAACTACCATCTTTCGTGATCGTTACGCATGTTAGACAGATCTACTCACAAGTTTTTTTTCTATATTTTTATTTAAAGTTACAGATGCAACATGCACTAACTTTTTTTTACCACGTATGTGGAATTTTTTGTCTGATTCTTGAAAAATAAAAATAACATTGAGGGTCGATTCAGAACACAGGAAGGAACATGATTTATATTTTTTTTTCAAAAAAACAAAATGTGACATATTTAAAAAAAAATCAAATTATAAGCATATTTTAAAAAAATGACGAATTGTATGTTATATTTTGCAAAAAAAGTTTCAGGGAGGCAGCAGCTCCTGGACTAATCTGCACCCCCCTATAACATCTATGATTCTAGTTTCAAATCTTTCAACGATGATCTTATTTTTTAGCGTTCTTATTCACGTGCGTTATCTGAACGCATGCGTTCAGAAATCTAAATTCTCAACAAAAAAATTTCTAAGTTACAATTGTTAATCTAGAATATAAATGCTACGTCTGAACGCAAATAACACTATTGAATCCAATTTGAACGCTGCGTTCACAGGTACTTCGAATTTTTTTTGTTATGTCTGAATTTCTGAACGCAGGTGTTTAGATAACAAATGTAAATGTGAATACTAAAGAATAGAGTCATTATTGTCAAAAAATTAAAACCTCAATTATCGATATTATTCGTATTTTTTTAATATAAGGAAAAAAATACACGCCGGTAGCAGAGCTATTTCTTAAAACTAAAACACTGCGAATACAAACACACACACACCAAAAGAAACTAGTACTGCATTTTAAATATATTTTAATTAAAAACATTTAATGCAAAGATATATGTTTACAGAAAATCTTAGAGTCAATCTTAGATAATTCGAACTGAGTTAATTTTTAAGATGTGTGTTTGCACTAAACCTTCTTTCAATTTCGCGATACAGACGAGATTACTCCAAGATTAATTTGAACTGAATGGCAAAAATCGATGGAAATAGTGCCAACCCCAGCTGTGCTTGTTTCGAAAAAAAAAATGATTGGATATGGCTTAAATGAAAAAAATAGTTTGTGAACTTTGTTGGATAGTTAATTGAGGAACAATTATGAACATTTAAGTCTAGATAGCAAAACAAATCATGTCAACCCCAGCTGTCTGAACTATATATCTAAAGTCTCATTGTGATTTAAGTCGAGATAGCTACAAAATAATTGTGGTGAACATCACTTAAGTCTTTGTTGGTACAACTGGTGGACCAATTTGTTAAGAAATACGAAAGAAAAGATAAAAGGATAAGTAATCTGCAGATTAAAAAATATATGTAATCAAAAGAATCACACTTGTTCATGTGAGAAATTATTGAAATTGAGACGTCAAATTCATAAATAAACATGCATGACAACACAACCAAGGAAGTGAATGCATGACAATACAAATGTAGTGCACCAAAAGACTAAACAAAGCTAGCAAAACAGGTGTTCTCTTATCGACAATTAGATGATTGTAGCTATCATAAGTTTCTTAGGTTAGACAAATGTAGTAAAAGGCTTTAGTGTTTTTTCTGATGCTCAAATGTGTGCTTGAAAGCTTGGGAATGATTTGGATGATCTTCCTGGTTCATATCACCACAGTATATATAAGCTGGACACTTCTTGAAGTATTGCAGTCTTGATTTCCTGTCCTTGAATTGCAGAATCATGCAACCCATTACAGAACCCGTTATAACGATTTGTCAGCTTTCCAAAATTGTCTTTTTCTGCTTGATTCACTGACTTTTGGGTCCTCTTTAGCAGGAATCCGTTCTGACGGGTTGAGCATGCGTTATGGTAACACATGTATATGGAACTCCTTCTCTTCTTCAGCTCTTCTCCTCTTCAACCAGTCGTGACAGATTGGGCACCCGTTGCGATGGGTTGAGCATGCTTTTATGGTAACGCATGGATATGGAAATACCCAATTTGCTTACTCTCGATATCTTTGAATATGTCTTGACTTGTACATGCATGTTTGAGCCTTTGCATCATCAATGTGTACTTGTATAAACTTGCATCTCACCAAACTCAATTGTGAAAGGTTAGTGCTGATTTATTTTGCAAATTGTCAAACAAGAGATGAGTTTAATCCAACACAAATAACATCAAATTTTGTGTGCGTGTTTACAACAGTAAATAACACAATTTGGAAAAGAATTGAAGAGAATTTAATATCAAATTTTGTATTCGTAACCTTGAAGAAAAATAAGCACCGGAAATTGTTTGAAAGGACTCATCAACGATCATTCCGAGATTATGACCGATTATATCCAACAACTTCGTTGATCTTTCTCAAGAAACATTCAAGAAAGATCGTAGAAATGAAAAGTAAGTTCACGCTTTCATATTTATTTTAATCTTATTTTTTGCACGAAAATTTATTTGCAATTGCTTGTAATTTAACTCCAATTTAATTGAAATTGCACCAACATTTTATTCATAAACAAGGGAGGTCTACTGATCTAGTTATGTTAAGCAGTATCATTTCGGCAAACTGTCAAGTTCAAGGATTGTGCTATTTTGTTTACATAAATGTGGTAATATTACATTAGCCTTCAGTGAATTTTGATCTGAAGTTGATTTGAAAATTTTTCTTTTCAAGAAATAGTCAGTTAAATTAAATTAATTTATGACAACTAATCTGCATCATTTTTTGGACGTAAAATAATAATATTATAATTAATAAGGTTCTATTCATTCATAAAAGATCTCATTTTAATTTGACATTTATGACTTTTCAAATGTACCTTGTCAAATTTGAGCATGCTTCTTTAGAGAGGCAAGAATCGTTACCATCTGTCTAGGCCTTCAGTTCAAGAAATGATATATTTTTTTGTTTATTTATGAAACATAATCTTTTGAAAATAAAATAAAATAAAGAAATAAAGAATACACCATGTAAGTAAATAAGTTGAATTAGTTAATCTTTCGTATATTATGTGTATAAATTATAATAATTAACTACACTTTTCAGAATTATTTCCAGCTTTATAATTGAAAATAGTATGACAAATACTCCAAGTCTTATGACAAACACGTAAGTATATTATTGTTATGGATAATGTTTCGTAGATACTACATTTTATACTAACTATTGATACCGATTTTATTATGCACCTTTTTATGAGTTATCATGCATTTTATTTGAGTTATTATGCATGTTATATCATAACAACTATTTCAGTACAGAAATTAACATGTATAACTATTTCATTATAAAAAATAACATGCATGATAACTCAAATAATGTGTACGATAACTCAACTAAATGTGCATAATAAAATCGACAACATGTATAATTATTTCATTACAAAAAATAACCTGCATAATAACTCAAATAATATGCAGTATAATTTAACCAAAGATGCATAATAAAATCGGCTCCCTATTGTTATTTCACATATAACAAGAGTAACTCGGGAATCAATAAAATAAAGAATACACAAAAGCAAAATAAAATTGAAAGGGTTATTTCATATATTAATGTATGAATTATTACCAGCTTCAACGAATTGAAAATATGATGACAAATATTTCAAATACTATCACAAATATGCTAGTATATTATATATTGTAATTTCACGTGTAAAAAGAGTAACGAAATAATAAATTGACAATTTAATCATTGGCACTAATTTCACAAATCTTTAATAATAATTAAATATACAAAAAAGAACGAATAAATACACATCTTTTTTCCATGGATTTTTTTTTGTTGGGATAGGACAAATTTTTTTTGGCGTTTCTTTTTTTATTGTTTAAACAATTTATTATAAATTTTGTTAATATAATAGAAAATTTTAAAATTTAACTTTTTCACGCGAGCACGATCATATATCTAGTTGCTATAATTTTGCATACGGTTTTCTAGTTGGGTTTTTGTGAAAATGACTATTGACGTGTACTGTTGAATGTTTTTAGCAATTAAGGAGAAATTATGACAAATTTTTTTAAAAATTGCTAAGAAAATACGTATTTTGGGGCCTATTTATACATGTTGTCTGTAATGACAACATAATAACGGTATAATTTTTTTTTTCTTTTGAATTATAAGAAAGAGCTATCTCATCTTTTTCTCAAATATTAATTTGAAGCCATCCTAGCACTTTGCTTTTATTGAATTTCGAACTCGCATTTTTCACACGAAAAGCATTGTTCTTAACTATTTAGGTTAACGATCGTTTAAAGGCTTTAAACAATATAATTTTTAAAAGATGAAAGTAGGTCTGTAAATTTTTTGTTGTGCTCTATTTTTTTTAAATACTAGTGTACTACGAATTAGATTCTTGAAACAAATATTTTTTGTTAATAAGATCATAGCATTTATATCTTTTTTTTGAGGAATATCTCTAGATTTTTTTTTGTTGAATATAGATACCAGATACGATTATTTATTTAAAGCCCTAATGGATGTTACAAAATTTTGAATAAATTTCACATTTAATTATATCAATCTAAATCTGATTAATGAGAGTTCTATTGGACAAGATAGAACTAATTAAGTTATCGGATCGAATTTTCTGGAAAATCTGCAAAAATCTCAAATATCTTATTTAGAAGTACTGAGCCTTAGCATAAATTTGTAATAATAAAACGTGTATTTTTCAACATGGTTTGAATCTTCTTCTTTTGTTCATATATTGTACAGATTCGTTGTTTTCTATCTGATTGTCTGGTTTTTGGATAAAAATATTCCATTTGTTTGCAGTGACCACTTGAGTGTATATATACATATAGTCAGGAATCAAATCCGTTGCTGGTATAATTCTTCATTGTTTACTGCTTGTTTCGATCTGAATCGTTCAAAACTCATCTAACGGTCAAAACACCTACCTCCTGAATCAAATCATGCCGTTCGTGACGATCAATCGATTCGTGACGATAGAATCGAGACAAATAAAATACTGCTTGGCTCAAATACAAGCAACAGCTAGATTCAGATCCATATATGCAACTCCTGACATGAGAACCGTTAGACAAACCACCTAAAATAGACCCCTGATTTTGAAACATGGACTGAAAATTCGTTTGTTTTCTAAGTTTGGTATCTTAAATTCTTAAGGAAAGTGAAAGATTTAATACCTCCAATTGATATTCTTATTTATTTTCGCACCAGATTTACAAAAAAAGGTATAATACTGAATTATTAGTGCAGCTCGTCAAAGCATACATTTTAATTTTTAAGTAAAAAATATTAAAGATATTATAAATAAGTAATATTCATTCTAGAAGTAGTAATTTTTTTTTCTTTTGTAAGAAATAATGTTGAAATGTCAAGTTTAAATTCATAGGTTTCTAATCCTGAAAAAATGGAAGTTGGTGAAATAAATTCATTTTTTTAGAAAAAAATAACAAATAATTTTTTTATAAAAAATAATTTCATAAGATTTTATTATGTTAATTCAACGAGAATTTCCCTGATATGATTTCATATACAGATGAATATTGGTCATTATTTAATGTGAATATGATGTGTTTTTCATATGAGACATACTTTACTAGATAATTATTTTTCATTACAATAAAATGTAATGATATAAGTTTAACAAAATTAAGAATGAATATAATATGTTATTTTGACATTGCAAATCAAATTTTCTACACATTTTTTTAATATAAAAGATAATGATATATATCTTATTTAATGTGATATGTTTCCAAGCATGTTTCAGTTTGTAAAGTAGAAATATAATGATACGTATTATGATGCATGTGAGATTATGAGCATATCATATTGACTAGACAAAATTAGATAAGTAATTTATTCTACAGAAACATTACAAAAATGATTTAATAAAATTTATAGTTTACATGCATAACTTAGTGAATAAGTCATGACTATATATAGTTAGAATCATTGGGTTATATTGCATAAAAGGGTAAATATTCGAAGACATGGAGAGAATTTTTTGCCATGTTTAGACGCTAACTATTATCATATTAATCATCATATTAAATTTTAGGACAAATTTTCTGGAAGGTTACTAAACTTTGTATCAAATTGGCATTTGGTCACTGAACTTTGATATATCTGCAAATTTAGTCACTTTCTCATCTTTTTCATCAAAATTTTAACGAAAAACTAACATGTAGTGCATCTTTTATTCTTCTAAAATTTTCATAATAATTAATCATTCAAATGTAGTTGTCACTTAGGCGCTATCTCAATTTTTCGTTATATTTTTTGATGAAAATAATGAAGGAATGATTAAATTTGGAAATATATCAAAAATTTAGTGACTAAAAAAAATGGAAAACGTATCACTCCATGCATCATTCGCCTATGCGCTGTTCCCATAACATTTGTATATAGATAGCATGGACTCGAATCTGCTGTTGTGAAATACCGCGCTACAACAAATTAACGATCTGGATCGATCGCCAATTTCGTGATCGACCGCCAACGAGAAATATCAAGGAGACGTTTATATTTTATCACAAATCTTGATGCAATCAGTGTAAATCGGACGGTTCAAATGTTGTGCTACACCATCACGCGCAACACCAGATCCGATTCCAGATAGCATGGGCTTTTCCCAAAATCTCATTTTCCCCATAAAACAGTTTCAACTAACCTTTCAGTCAATAATATAATATGGGGCTTGTAGGGGACCATCTTACTCTATGACATGAGTCGAATTTTCTAGTATATATATATGCATATATATTTTCATTTGGGGTCGTAATCTGTTTCATGAGAAACAGGTGGCAGTTCTTATTCAGTTAGCGATTGAAAAGCAATTGGAGACGCATCAAAGTATCAAACAGTTGTGAGAATATATAGAATCGACAAAGAAGGCTTGGTTAATTGCTTCAATTTTAGATTTCATGCTAGCTAGGGTAGTTGTCATGTCTATTGCCAACAAATTGCCATCTTAATCTAGCATCAAATCATCAACGAAATATTACCACTTATCTTATCTATATATGTAGCTTAGATTTTTAACTAAAATTTTAACAAGTATATATTCCCCCAAAGTAG